>CAEGAE010001253.1:0-16330 GCA_903067095.1 Girardinus metallicus
AAGATGCTTATTGGTCCCCCGGAAAAAGACAAAAACCCAGACATTATCATGACTCAATAAAATCCTCCCAGGCCGAACTTGAAAACTGGATGTTATGCTGCTAACACTTAGCTGGAGGTTTAAACTGTGTCACTGCTGAAACCTTCGGTCACGACTGGAACATTATGCTTTCAAAATAAACACATTGCATTATGCAACAACTTTTAAACTGTCCCTCCACAGAGAGGAAGAATTACTGCTGTAAATTAAGTTGTTCAACAGGAGTGCTTCATGTTGTATTAGCCAATAGTGAGCCTCAGAGTCACCAGGAAGCCTTTGCTGCTGCAAAGGTGCTGATTTGACAATATTTCTGGCTAAAGGCCGTTACACAACAGCAGCCAGAACGTCTTCTCAGCACATTCAAGCCCTCCAAGTTCACAGACAGGAACTCTGCTCAGCACACTGCAACTATTTCACACAAAAAACAAGGAAGAGTCTAAAGTACACAAATAACCACCAGGATACAATGTTTCCAGGTTCTTGAACATGGTGTCATTTTGACAGCTTTCTTCTAAGGAGCGTCTCTGAAGTTTTAAAATACAACATCCAGACTTCTAATTCACTGCACTAAAGCAGATTTACTAGAACAGAGTGTTTTAAAGTGCCAGATGAAATCCTACCAAGAGGACGACGATGATGCAGATGTTCTTTGGGTCCTTCCAGAACTTTTCCCGGGGAATCACCTTGGCGTAGTGAACAAGCCGAATGGTGAAGACGAGCAGGCAGAGCAGCTCCACCAGCATGGTGGCCTGAAGGCAACGCAGCACAACAGAAACCCAATGAAAACAACACCTCACACTTATTTAACCCGCCTTTCTTGCAGGTTAAACTCAAAATGTTACCTCTGCAAAAACATTGTTGGAAAATTTCCACATGGTTGTTGTTTGAGCTCAGATGATTTCATTCTATTAACTGCCTAAGGTTTGCACTGAATAAAATAAATAAATAAATAAATAATCCTTCCAGTTTGCTGCTGCCTCAGATTGGAATTAAGGACACTCTTAAGGACACTTTAGTCATATTTTTACTTTTATCACAGCGTTTGTTCTTTTATATTTTGTCTTCCTTTATTGCCTATATTGTATTTTGTTATGTGTAGTTTTGATTTGTAGTTCTTGCCGTTTTGCAGCCAGTCTTGCCAAGATATCAATGAGACATGCCTGGTTAAATGAAGGTTACATAAATACATCACACGCATCCAGATCAGAACTTTTCAAAGGCAAACAAATGGCGAAAATGAACTTTATGAATTTTATTGGGGTTTTATGTGAGAGTGTGATACCACAAAGTAGTGGATATTTGTGAAAGTGAAAAGGCGACTATCGTAGTTTTATTTTTTCTGTAAATCAAATAGAGGTGAAACAAACGATTATTTTAGTAATTGATTATTCGGATACAAAACTTGGCAAATTCTGCAGATTTTTCATTAAACCACCTAAATTTTTTTTATACTGTTCCAGAAATACATTAAAAATTAAAATAAAATAAAAATAATTCATTTTCTAAATAATAATAAAAAAACATTTATTGTCTAAAATGCAACAACAGCATTCCTTCAGTGCGCTTGATCATTTGTAGCAAAAGATGCATCTGCAGCTATAAAAAAAAATACTTCAACATGTGAAAGTTCAGCTACTTCTGATCTACATAACATCAATAAAGTGTTCAGCTGACCTGTTTTTTTCTTTGGATTAACAGATTAGTAATTGGACAGCAAAAGGTGTATAATAGTAGAGTATAAAAACTGAAAAATAAATTGCACACTCAGCTGACTAGTTACAGACTTCTGAATGAGTTACCGTCTTTCTGCAACTTGGATACTAGACTGAGGTAAAACAGTAAGTACTAAGAAATCTCTACATCCTAACAGGCTGAGATTTGAGTTTTTTATTTGCTTCCACAGTTAAAATACAGTATTGCCAGTTTCTAATAAAACTGTTAGAGTAAAGGAGTTTAAGAAATTAATCTTCTTCATCGTTTTAAAAACTATTGGAGAAACTGTTGCTTCTTTATCCTGTTAATGCCTGAGGGAAATGTGACAGATCTGCGTTTATAAGGTGTGGACTTTAGAGCTAGTTAAAATTTTTACAGAACTTTTTTTATGGGTGTTTCTTTTTTTAGTTCATAACTTCAACAAGGAAGTCCCCCAGCGTGAGGAAAACCATCTGTAATGCAACGTTTTACTCAGCAACCGTCAAATGTTCAACATCTCAGTTAAAAGCTGAGGCACAATGTTTCAATCTGGCGGAAAGAAACTGAGCAAAATGGTTTTAAATGGTTAAAATCATTGTTTAAAATGGGTTTCAATTATTCCAATTTAAAATTCCATACTTCATTTTAGAGATAAATTTTTTTATATCATTATGGATGTTTGAGAACACTTGAGTTTTATTATCACAAATCGTACTGGAGATTTCTTAGGATTAAGAAAAAAAAAAGAGGTATTTTCAGTTTTTTCTTTTGGAAAAAACAGTAAGAACTGTGGTTCCAGTTTAAACCCAGAAATAAAAGGATTTAAAGGCTAAAAATAAACAACAAAAGACCTTTGAATTTCCTGAATGGGTTTGGGGCTAAACTGACATGGATACAAACTAAAGTTTTGATGTCCCCAACCAAAGATAAACATCTTCTTGTGATACTCTAAATATATATAACAGAATAAGAAATTGAAAGTCACGCTTTCCCATCTCCAGTTTTCACTTTTATGTGCTTCTTCAGACTTCAGACACTATGGAAGTCATTGTGTCAAAAAAACAGAGCGTGGAGATTATTCTCTGTTAGCATTTTCTGTGCGTGTCCAGCAGAATCTGCCATCGTACCCACGTGGGCAGAGAAACCAGAGCCGGTTCCTCAAAGATCGCCAGCGACAGATTGACCAGGATGAAGAAATACAGGAGAACCTTTAAGGCCCAGTGGTTGTAGAGGAGGTAGAGTCTGAAAACACGCAAAACACAAACACATTACAAACCTGTAATGGAGGAAGCACCACTAAATGTGTACTATTATGTTAATCTGGTGCAGTGCACAATTATCATGTGTCAATATTGATAATTATTGATTCGTTTTTGCTTTAAATATTTGAAATACTGCAAACTGGTGTTGCAGCCTTTCCTATTTTATCCAGTTTCTTCTCAAGCTATTGTACTCATTTTCTCCTTTCACTCCACGCCATTGTTTTTTATTTTTAAGCAGTAATGAGACAACGTGGCAAAACCTGAAACTGCTGCTGTGCAGGTTACTCAGTACGTTGTTGCTAGGTAACCAAAGAATGAGCTGTTGCTAGGGAAACAAAGAGTGAGTGAGTGAGTTGAGGCCAACTGAGGTTGAGCAGCTAAAGCCTTTCCTCTGCCTATATCTCCCAGAATGCTGTGCGGTTCTGAATCAGAGTTCAGTGAAATTATTGAACATTCTACATATTTTCTATTGATACTGATCACATGTATGATGATGTATATTATTATTAATTTATTCCCCAGCCATATTGTAAGGCTATTGCTTTCTAATGAGAAACATCCTGGCTACATGCACAATCTAGAGGCCTGTGTGCTTCTCCTTCTCCTTCTCTGTGTGACGTATAAATAGCCTGGACAAAGCCAGAAGAGTTGAAACACAGTTTTGCAAATCAAAACAGCTAAGTGAACATTTTCCAATAAAGATGACTGCCTGGTTTCATAAATTCATACATTCTTTTATCCAGTGGGTGTTTGAAAACTTGATCTGTTAATCAAACTTGTGATGGCCTCACCTGACAGCCTGAGGGGTCGTATCGAAGTAGATGTTTCTGCTGTACTGGGCATCTGACACATAGATGGTAGCCAGGTCAAAATCCTGAAAATGCACAGAGCAGCTGTTAAAAAACAAAACTATTTTCTCACTCGTCTGCCTCAACCTCAAAAGACAGAAGCCGTTTCTCAAAACACAGGTAAAGAATGAGTCTGTTTTAAATTCAATTTCCTGCTTGGCTTGAACCATCACCTGAATATCCTGAGAGAGGAAGAACACCATATTAAAACCCCCCACCGTATTATGTAGAATGCTGTCTGATCGCATTCCTGCATGAAACACTCCATACACTTCTGACCAATCGCACAATACTTCACAGACACCATGTTCCAAATTGTTATGCAAGTGATATTTTCTTAAATGGTCAATGCAAATGATGGTCAGTATAATTTTCAAGCCATGAACTATTACAGTATAAATCAAATTTTACCAAACAAAGCTCCCAACGAGAACAGTATTTTTTTCAAAAATAAAAAAACTAAAAATGCAAACCAAAACAGCAAAGATGTTTTGGTTTGCATTATAAACCAAAATCTCCCAGCAGATTTTCTAAACACTTTATGGTTTATAAAGACCTGAAAACGGTAATTCTTTGAATGTGCAGCATTAAGTGGTCACATGTACTAAAATCAAAAGCTATTTCAATGTAAAACATCTTAACAGACCGAGTTACATGTTAACATAGGACCTTCTTTGATATCACTGCACCATTCATGCATCCATTGAACTTGTGAGTTTGTGGATAGTTTCTACTTGAATGTCTTTGCAGGATGTCAGAAAACCTTCCCAGAGCTGCTGTTTTGATCTGAACTGCATCCCAGCCTCACATCTTCTGCTTGAGGAAACTCCAAAGGTTCTCAATAGGGTTGAGGTCAGAGGAGGATGGTGACCACACCATGAGTTTCTCCCCCTTTTATGCCCATAGCAGCCAATGACACAGTGGTATTCCTTGCAGCATGAGATGGTGCATTGTCATGCATGAGGATGATTTTACTACTGAAGGTTCGGCTTTTCTTTTCGAACCATGATAGAAAGTGATCATTCAGAAAGTCCATATACTTTGCTGAGGTCATTTTCACACCTTCAGGGACCCTAAAGCGGCCGACCAATGATTCTCTCCCCATGATTTCGGCCCAAAGCATGACTCCACCACCTCCTTGCTGACGCCCCTTGTTGGGATGTGGTGGCCATCCGCCACCCATCCACTACTGCGTCCATCTGGACCATCCAGGGTTGCACAGCAGTCATCAGTGAACAAGTTTGTTTGAAAATTAATCTTCATGTACGGCTGGGCCCACTGCGACCGTTTCTGCCAGTGAGATCTGGTTAGCGGTGGCCTAATAGTAGGTGCTAATAGTAGCACTGCAGCCTCTGGAGGATCCTCCACCTTGAGGTTCCAGAGGCACCAGCAGCTTCAAATAACTGTTTGCTGCTTTGTAAGGACATTTTAGCAGCTGCTCTCTTAATCCAATGAATTTGTTTAACAGAAACCTTCCTCATTATGCCTTGATCTGCACAAACCCATCTTTGTTCTGAATCAGCCACAAATCATTTCACAGTAAAGTTTTTATTAAATATCTAATGTTTTTATACCTTGTCATATGGCACTACACTACCTGATGATTTTCGTCAGCAGTGAGATCCTTTCTCTTTCCCATATTGCTTGAAACCTGAGGCCTGCTTAATAATGTGGAACATCCTTCTAGTAGATTTACTTTAACTGAGCTCACAGACAAACTAATCAACCAGCTCTCTGAAATTAATTATAGTGATTCAAAGAGCCCTGACACACAATACCATCTATAAACGTAATAGCACAACAAAAAATGTAATCTTTATGACACGTAAATCCAATTTGCATAATAATTTGGAACATGGTGTATTTGACTTAAAGAGTAGAAGACAGTAGACACAACTAAATGTGGCTCAAATGTTTTACAGTGTAGTTCTGTCAGTAGAAGCATGGAAACGTACTGTGACATGAAACCTGCTCTATATCGTACATTTAACGTTACACTGGATGAAAACACTATCTGACTGAGTGCCGGTGGTGGGAGGAAGTAAGTGTGTCTGTGTGAACCGAGTGGTTTATTGTATTAAGTGTAACCATAGATTTTTTTTAGCTGGACCATTTTATTGGTTGTAAGGATGAATGTGAAATCATAATTATAGTTACGGTTTTAATTACTCTGTAATGATGAAATTGTTCCTTTCATGGTGATGCAACACATTCTTGAATTGAACCTTAAATTAAAGCAAAGATTTTGGACCTAGAATAGGTCACATTTAATACACGCACAAAGTTTGGGGATTTTATGTAATTTATTTTTTAAATGGAGGCGATCTATTAAATAAAAAGAGATCAGGCTGTTAGGCAGACGGTTTTGAATGTTTCAAATAAAGACATGTTGGTTTGGTTGGATGTTCATGATGAACTGAATGAAACGTTATGAAGAAAGTTCAGTTCATTTTAAACTAAAAAAATATTTTTATTTTTCCCAAAATGAAATTAAATGTCGGTGTAACTTATGTTAGCCAAGTATCCTCAAAGAGTCACTCTGGATCTCTGGTAGCAGTCAGTCCTGCAGCTGTCGATGTATAACTGTAATGATGTGCTAACTGCTCAATTTCTGAACACCAGAGACAATATTCCATGGATATGTGTCCTGGATGACACCATCAGTTGTTATCAAGCACTGCTAATCCATCTCATTTGCTTTTGCCACTTCTCCTTAAATCTCTGACTGGCCGTTTGGTTCGAAAACCAGGCAAAGACGTAAGAGTCAGGGAAATGATGTTGCCCATTATGATTTAAACTTCCTCCTCTCTCTCTGCTCTGAAGCCTTCGTTTCAAATTCTCTGGGATCTGAGGTCATAGTTCAGACATTATCTGGGCTGTTTAGAAGCTTGCAGATGTAATATATTACCTTGTTTTCACAATTATCCTTCATAACAACAAACATTAACACCAAAAGTCCTTCCAGCTGCACAGCATCCAACACCAGAGGGAATAATTGTCAACTCTTCAACCACAAAATGGTAAACAAAGTCTACAAAAAGAATAAATTAACAAATTTATTCTTTTTGTAAAATAAAAAGCAAAGAACCATTGCTTACAGTTTGAGGAGACTCTTAATGTGTTTAGTCTTAAAAAAAACACATCCCAGTGAATCATTTTAACTTTTTCTTTTTTGAGAATCACACAGCAGTCTTCCTTAAATGTTGCTAATTGAGTTAATGAACAGAACATGAAGATTGTTTTGGGACTTAAGGCTATAAAATGGGCTCATTTTTTGAATCGGTTTTAATAATTAGGTCGTAGAATGCTGCTGCCAGTGAATTGTACAAATAAATGTTTAAATATTACCAGATTCTCAATATTATTTTAATTGGATGTGAAAAAAAAAAGTTAGCGTATCTAGATTTTTTTGGTGTCGTCGTTAGGGGCTCCTGACCGAGGCACTAAAATTACAAGTTCATCTAAATTCACCGCATTCTTACATACATTGGGCCAAGATTTTAATAATTATTTACTCAAATGAAAACAAATGGATTTAGTATGTGAAAAATATGCAGTAGCTTTGTTTGTTGTTTGTTACACTACAAAGGTTAGTGCACAGGCTAATTTTCCTACCCGCTCGATTAGCCTGTTTAGCTTAGCATAGCTTAACTGTATTTTATTGCCAATATGCTAACTCTATTCATTTTATCAACATAAAGTGAAAATTGTTGAACCATTATTCTCCTTTATGTTGTGCAGTAGTCTGAGGTTGCTTTTTCTTTTGTTATTATTAAATACATCAACCTGCCACTGAGACTAGAGATGCAAATACATGCAAAGTAATTGCATGTATTGTGAAATACATAATACATGCAATTAATATGTAATGTCAATTACATATTACTTGACATTAATATATAATGTTAATTAATATGTAATGTCAAATTTGTAAAAAAAATAAATAAACTTGAAACAATTAAGAAATAAAATTATTCATGGAGCCCTTCTGTCATAAAATGGAGTTTGGACAAAACTCTGATCATGAGCCTCTTGGCTGCTTCTCTGATTAAAACTCTCTTTGCCTGGCCTGTCAGTTTATGTCAGGGGTGTTCAAAGGGTGGAACGAGGGCCATTTGTGGCCCCTAAACCTTTGGGTGGCTTCTGACTGCAATTCAAGAATAACACAAATTTAGCCCTCCAGCACAGGTGTTTGATACAGATGGGGGCTTTTTATTAGTATCCATTTTGTAAGTATCCTTCTTTAAATATCCAAACACAGATTGATCTAAATCTTGCTTTGTTATTGCCCCAAACTGACTCAATTTTTGTCATTTTTTTCAATAAACGCCTGACAAATATTTCCTTAAATCGGGCAAATCTGAAAAACCCTTTAAGTTTGGGCTCTACAACAGTTTACACATCTCTGTCCAACAAAACAAATCTGACTACTTGATTTGTTTTATTAAACATTTACATTATGAAGTGAGTAAAAATAAATGACAAGTTTATTATAGATATGACATTTTTCTTGCCCCTAGAGTCCTTTTGACTTGACAGTTTTGGCCCCAAAAGTTTGTACACCCTGGCTTTAAGTGGACGGCCATGTTTGGTGGGTTTGTGGGGAAGTTTTATATTCCTGTTACTCTGTGTAGCGTTTCAGATATTCCTTTATAACCAAAACCTGCTTTAATCAGGCCTGACTCGTCTGCCTGCTGTGTTCCTCCGGCTTCATTATCGTTTTCTAGGAATAAACTCAGATGGATACCAACTGGGTCCAAACACCTAAGGAAAATTGATTTTAATGTTATCGTCATACTCTATAAATTGAAAAGTTAATTTATTTAAATAATTCAGTTCACTAAGTGAAACATCACATAGATTAATAGTTACAGACGGTTTTCAAACCTTTATTTCTGTTAATTTTGTCCTTGCAGCTCATAAAAACACATTTAAGATTAAAATCTAATAGATTAATAAAAATATTTTTAATACAATTATATGAAAGGTATGTTTAATATCCTCATAAATTTTATTTTCAGACTTATTCTGACCAGAAAAAAACACTTTATCGGAGTACATATCCTAATAATTTACTGAATATTCCTCTTTTTCTTTCTGCCTTTTTCTGAATTTGATTTTCGTGTGACGCTCTATTTGGAGAGTTTGTATCGGAGGAAAGAGGAATGCGTGTCGCCAGTTTCTCTTTGACCTTTACCTGGATTTCACATTGTGTTTCCATTTTATTTTCCTTCTGCAGGATTTTCCTCATGGGTGTGGTGATTTCTTGTTTCTTTATCCATTTTTATCATTTAGTTTCACTTGTAAATTTATGTCACCATTTGACTCCATCCATCATGTGCTCTTTCAGTTAATTATTGACACGTCTGGTCCTCCATACTCGGTGGCTGCTGTTTGAAGGCTGGATGTTTTATGCCAGTGTGAAAATGAAAATGTGTGCACAGGTCCGTTAGCAAGCTCTGCTTCATTTTTTTCTTTTTTTCGTTTTGTTCTTTGCTTGGCCAACTGTCACACTAGATCATAACCAAGCTCGTCTGCCACCAACCATCGAGGACCACGGTTTTTTTTTTCTTTGTTCCTCCTCTCCAATTCTTTACCCCCTTCCACATAACTACTGATGCCTTTGCCCCCAACTTATCGCTTTAAAAGTACACAGTATGTCAAGTTTGACTCACCTGAGGAGACAAAGAAAAGAGCGAGGGGGCCATTGGGATCAACACAAGAAGAAATAAAGTGATGTTTCGGGGTAAGCACAGTTTAGGACTAGTCCTGTACCTCTGTTTTCTCACTCCGTTTCTGTTTTTCCTTTTTCTTCTGTTCAGACATGTTTTTTTTTTGTTTTTTTTTAGTATTTATTTCCCCCTCTTCCCTTCGTTGTGTGTCTGTTTTGTGTGCTTGATGACTCCATCTCTCTCTTTTAAGTTCCCTGATTTGTTTGCATCTTCAGTGGTAACTTTTCCTTCAGAACGAAAAAGCCGAAACCTGTCGAGGCTCAGGCTGTCGTAGATTAGTGAGACAGTGTGTGCAATGCTTGTGCTGGTGACTTTTTGTTCCTTTAGCGTGCTTCTTTGTGGGAGAAATGTTTTCCTGAACTTTTTTTTTTTTTTTCGGATGCTAGTCTGACTAATCACAGCTAAAACGCTTAAACGCCCCCCTGTTAGGAGTTTTCTTTAGTTTCTAACTAGTAGTTATGAAAGCAGCTGTAGACAGAGCCAGAGTTACACCAACATCCCCTCAGCTTCTCTCCCCAGGCTCCTCCCCACATGACCTTTGACCAATCAGCTGCAGGCTTTAGATATGTGAAAGCATCCACCTGCTCTCTCATGTCTAAATGTCTGTCAGGGAGGGGGAGGAGACAAAAACAACCTGTTTAATAAGTGTTTTTAATATGAAAAGAGTCCATTTCCACTCTTTAACCTCCTCTTCCTCCCTCTGTCTGATTGGTCTGTTTGCAGTTGGAGGAGGACAGACACCAAGCGCGGCCCAATCAGCTGAGGAGGCTGGCCTCCTACGTCTTCTCCTCCTCCACCCTGGAGACGGAGCAGTACCCCCACGCCGGAGGCAGCTTCATCCAGAGGAGCCGCTCGGCCGAGAGCAGCCCCGCCCACGCCACGTCCGCCACCGCCTCTGCCCGGCGCCGGCACGCCGGCACTCTGCCGATGCCTGGCAGCCCGCGGAGCCGGCACTCGGTTCTGAATGTGTCGAGGTCGCAGCTGCAGCAGATGCTAGCCAGGCTCATGAACAAGAACAACAATAGCTGAGAGGACTGAGAAATGGACTCAAAACACACACTCACACACACACACATATATATAAATACATGTAACATACACAGATGTGTACAGCCATAGATTCAGAGACGAACAGAGCACACAAACAGAGAGATGCAGGAGTGGTCAGAGTAGGTTTTGGGCCTGGGGCTGAACTTAGCCACTCTTAGGTGCTTCATCATTTAAAGGGCCTACTCATGCAAATACATTTGTAACGGAAACAGAAGGAAAAAGTAAAAAAAAACTCCCAAAATACACAAATTTACAAGAAAATGGTCCAAAATAATAGTGCTTTTGTGTTTAGTTGTCTTTAATTTCACCGCCACACTAATTAATGTTCTGATCCACAATGAGATTCTGATTGTTAAAATAATAAATCAAAATACTTTATTTAAAACAGAAAACAAACGATACCACTGCTACATTTATGAGATATACTGCTCATCAACAGATGATATTTGTTTATTTTTGATTAGTAGACTCATGTAGAATAACCTCTAACTAAATTTAGCAGCAGTTTTTCGTGCTGCTAAATTTACATCATACATATTTGCTTTTCTGCTCGTTATTGATTAACATAAGTATAACCAGCTGATATTAGCTGGTTTATTCTTCAGATTTTACACCCTGACTGCATTTCCCAGCCTGAAATTTACCCAAACAACTGAATTTGTTTTTCTGTTAAGCAAGAAAAACAACTTATCTTACGCTGCGCTCCACACAGCCTTGGAAAACTCTACTTTGGCACTTTCTCTGGCATTAAAGGGAAGTTAAGATTTAATAATGGTGTGACAGGAAATGTTAGCAGGTTTAAGACTGTAACTTTCTAAAACCTTGATGTATTTTCGTACCACTGACCAGCCCATGCCAAGAGTAGGGAATGTATGAGAAATATAGAGCATTTGGCTAGCAGGAAAAATTTGTTTTTTGGTTTTTTGCATAGATACCACCTTGCCAGCTCTGTGACATCTTACACAGATATGAATGTGCACATAAACCAATAAAATCGCAGCACACTGGAAGGTCATACAAGCCATACCACCAACACCCAGCGGTACAGAAGTGTTAAAAAACACACAGATTCATACATCTACACAGACATAGCTCTAGAAACAGTTTTCTTTTTTCTATTTAAGAAGAGAAAGAAGAGGATTGGAGGAATATTGATAATATTTTTCATGCAATAAACTCCAGAAGCCACTCAGCAACGCCAAAGTTGCGCTCGCCACAGACCTGGCAGGCTGGTGGACACAATGTGAAACTGAAGACTTCCCGTTTTGTGAAGAAGAGGAGTTTGAAACCGAGTGGAGCTGCTAAGAGACTGTTAAGCTTTACAGTTTTTTTGGGGGGAGATTTTTTATTTTTTAATTCTGTCATCTTTTTTTGCCTAAAACGTAGGAGCGATCGTAGAGGTATGCAGGTCGTCCCAGCGATCAAGCTTTTGCACGAAGACTTTTGGAGTCTCGGCATCCCGCTCACAGAGCAATACTCTGCTGCTGCTGCTGCTGCTTCACATCATGTCTTTACCTGCACAAAACCCAGTAATACAAGTGTCTCGTCCTGATTCCTGCCTCATTAAATGTTGTGTGTGAAAGCAGTGAACTGTTTGGAAAACGTCTGTCTGAAGGTGTAGGAGGTGATTTACAGTCGTCTTAGACAGAAACTGAAAGTAAAGCAGAACAAAAATGTCATATAAAGCAACAAAACAAAATCCTGGCACTCTTTAAAACAACTAATTATTGTGGGAGATTACACACTGGCATTAAATACAGTTTAAAAATGTATTAAAGAAATTATTTATCTTCTAAATAAAGCAATTAATAACTTCAGTAACTCCACAACAAGAATAAATATAAAAACTGTCCAAACCAATGAATAGTCTGAAACAAGGATGTCAACCTCATTGTCATTTTGGGCCATTTCAAAAATCTGAATTTTCTTAAACCAATTAAACTGTTAAGAAAATCACTAATCAGCTTTTCCTCCAGGGTTTTGTGATTATTTTAGTGTTTTTTTTGCAATCAAAATCACAAATTTTGTGGTGATTATTTAGAAATATGTGTGCTAATCTATGATGCTAAATGTGACTTTTTATTACTCACCGTATCTGTATAGTTACGGACTACAACTTCACATCAAGTAAGGTTGAGGCAGCAGTCACTTAAACTCAACGCTTAAGTGACTGTTGATTTTGTGTGAATTTTGAGGATTTGTGAAAAACTGGAGGGATTTATTGATTTGACCCCTGGGCCTCAAGTTTGACACCTGTGGCCTAAAACATAACACAACAAAATCTCATACTTTTTGCAAAAACAATTTAGAAAATGAATGCCTATATTAAAAAGAAGTCAAACATTTAGCGTTGCAGTTGTTGATGAAATAATAGCTTGTTTTGTGATTCACATATTTTGCATTTGGATTCTTTTAAATTGAAATGTTTACGTTGCTGTGACAGCAGGCTGTGTCTGTGAATGATGTGAATGCGTATTTTTACGAGCTGTTTATTTTACATGTTACCTTCACTGTCGGAAGGGACTACATATCGGAGGCTGGTGCTGTTTTTTTTTTTACTTTAGATACACAGAAGGCATGATAGAGTTTCCTTTTTCTGACACTTTGATTGTTACGTCTGTTGTTTGAGATGTCTGTTTTCCAAAAGGCTCGCTGACATTTTAATGTGTCCACCTCTGTTTAAGGAGCCTTTCTTTCTTCTGTAGGCCGTTGGAGTCTTAGCAAACGATCCTAAAAAACGTCCTGCAGTAGAAAGTTTCAGATATCCTGTGATAGATATTTTAGAAGTCCTTTCTACTGTGAAAGAATTGTTGCTAATGTTCAACTTTATCTCTTTTTTTTATTTTTTTTTAGTAAAGGGTTCAGCCAATCACTGTAGATGTTGCACTGGTGTCTCGTGTACTAAATACTTCAGAAGTAGCTGGGAAATAAAATCCTAATCAGCCAGCTGTTGCAGTGCGGACATAAAGAAGTATCTCTATAATAGTTTAAAGAAATTGGCCTTAAACTAATTTAGATATTTTGCCAAACAGACATTTAAAAAAATGTTATTATAGCTGTTTGTAATGCATCATCTTTGCAACTGGAAGTTTTAGAAATCTGAGTTAGCGGCCTCTTTTTCTTTTTTGATACGTTTTCCTTGAATTCATGTTAGTGACGTCACCCATGTCACCACCTACTGGCACGGCAGGGGAACTTCAGCATTTTTTTACTTGCTGTTTCAAAGCCTATTTGAGTGGATTTTTTTTTTTTTCCCCAAATGTGACATTTAAAAAGATAATGTAAAAAAAGATCTGATTGGAAACAGAATGTAGCATTTATTGGAGGCCATAAAGTCACAGAAGGATAGGGACAGACGAGTTTTGAGGTTTTGTGACAGGGTGGATGCATTTATTCTGAATGATTATGACGTTGTGGCGTCGGTCAAGAGGAACGCACCCCAAGAACGCCGAGTTGCGTTGTGTCTGTTGGTGTTTAAATACGTTGGATGAGTTTTGTTGAAGTCTGACCGGACAGAATCGTGGAAAGCTGAGCAGAAGTGTTGACCTTTATGAATAGAATGATTACTATCATCACGTTTAGGAGCAGTTAGTCCACAGCCAGATGCTACCTGTGGTGGTAGCTAAATGAAAATAACTTTAAAATAAAATATATTGCCAAAAGTATCTGTCTGCCAGCCACAAGGTTTGATATGATGTCGGCCTATATGTTTTCTCTTCTGGGGGAGGCTTTCTCCAAGGTTCATGAGTCGCTTTACGGAAACGTTTAGTGTCCATTTGTTTCCTCATATGTTGATGTTGGACTTGAACACCTGACTTGCCCTGTTCAGTCACTTTAATCAAACTCTAGTTTGTTTGTCTAGAAAGTCCGGTTCGTTTGGGGAGTTGTGAATGCGCAATCAAACTCTGATTCGGACCAAAAAAGCAAACACTCGTCTGCTAAAAATGTAGGTCTTGGTTTGATTAAAGTGAAGTCTTGCACGGTTTGAATGCATATGTGATTGCAAGCGGACTGGAGGCCGCTCCAAAAAGCAGGAAGCGGACTATAGTGCAAGGCATTCTGGGTACATACAACCGGGGCAAACGCATGACTCTCACACTAGTGGAAGAAATAGTTTGTGGTCTTTCGCCAAAGACGAAAAAGAAACCTCACAACCGCTAAAATCTGACGCCATTCCATTTTTGTTTACATTTTGTGATGAAGGAAGTTGCTCTCATGACTTCTTCAGAGGTTTTTGTGTTGCTCCCTTCAGTGGTTCTTGGTGCAACTCCACCACAGGCGATGGGGGGAACATGTTCTTCCAAATGGTTTGGTTCATTTAACACAATGCAATGTGAAAGCGAACCGCACCAGCTGAAAATATAACTAACGTTGCAATTTTCGTTCCCAGTCGAACCGAGACTACCAAAGTGATTCTGCCACACCAATCTCACTAATCCATGGAGCATTGTGGAGCTTGCTTTGTACTTTGGTGCACAGGACAGGTTTACTGGATGAGGAAGCTGCAAACCCTAAATTTGTTCCATAAGCTGAAGCATGAAGTGTTCCTTACACTGTAACCAAGAGGCTCTAGGGTGCAGCGGCGGCTTTATTTACACCACTGTACCTGAAGCTTTGTGTCGCTCTTGATAATATAAGGCTGAGATGCAGCTGCATGGAAACCCCTCCACTGCTCTTGAACTAATCTAAGGACAACATAAGGTTTCTGCAGCTTCTGACCCCTCATGTATTCTGGGATTTGACATGGCTCACCACCCTGTGGGTGAGTTGCTGCCATTCTCAGTTGGTCAATGTTGAAAGATGAAGGTTTAATATCCATCCATTTTCTAACATCCTTGTCCCTAGTGGGGCTGCTGGTGCCCATCTCCAGCTAACGTTCCGGGCGAGAGGCGGGGTCACCCTGGACGGGTCGCCAGTCTGTCGCAGGGTGACAAACACTCACACCTAGGGAGAATTTAGAGAGACCAATTAACCTGACAGTCATGTTTTTGGACTGTGGGAGGAAGCCGGAGTACCCGGAGAGAACCCACCATGCACAGGGAGAACATGCAAACTCCATGCAGAAAGACCCCAGGCCAGGAATCGAACCCAGGACCTTCTTGCAAGGCAACAGCTCTACCAACTGCGCCACTGTGCAGCCCTGAAGGCTTAATAGTGAGGACTTTTTGTCAAATATGTTTACTGAAGTGAAAATGTAGTTCACTGAGGTCTTGAGAAAAACGTAATCTCTCATAAATGCTTGAAGAAGCAGTCTGCATGACAAGGTTCTGAGTTTTATATGTTTGTGGTCAAGGAATTGATTGGAAACCTTGGATTCAAACCTTTGGATAGTTGAGTGAATACTTCTGGCAATATAACATGTTATCAACACCTGGGTTAGCATTGAGTAAGTTAATTAAATGCAAGGTCTTTGATTGTTTGGGAGTTATTTTGTAAGTTTCCTTTATTTTGAAATGTGTCCTTGTGCAGTGATTTTTCTCATTGCTATATCCAGTGAGGTTACTGAGTCACAATAAGATTAAATTTGTCCACCTGGTTGGTTTGTGATTCGGTTAAAACTATATAATTTCTGTACTGCTAATTAGTGTTAGCATGCTAACACACTACATAAAGTAAACACTGAAGAAAAGCATCGTTGTGATCTGCAAGCATTGTCATTGTAGGGTTAGGGTTCATCTTTGTGAACATATATATATATATATATATA
>CAEGAE010001254.1:0-14723 GCA_903067095.1 Girardinus metallicus
CAGTCATGTTTTTGGACTGTGGGAGGAAGCCGGAGTACCCGGAGAGAACCCACGCATGCACAGGGAGAACATGCAAACTCCATGCAGAAAGATATGGAGGGCCGGGAATCCAACCCACGACGTTTTATTTGTATATAGATATAAAAAATGAGTTCATGGTCCCATGCACTCCCAAGGTTCCCATAACTTTTAGAGATAAACATCAATTAGCACCACAAGTCCCCCATTGTAATTAACATGGGTCATTAAGAGTTTTTCTCCCATGATTTCATCCCATATTTCTTGCCAAGTCCAGCTGGAGTTTTTGCTGCTGAAATATTCAATCATAATCTAATCTAACCAAAGCAGACAATTCCACTTAAAATCCCAGTACAGTGTAGCAAATGCCAAATGTTTACATCTGTGATAGTAGGACAGAAAATGATTTTTTTCTCGTTGAGATGAAGATAACATCTAATAGTTATTATAAAGACTTTGTGACCGCAAAGATGTCTCTATTTGCTGAAGCAAGCTCTGGAGATTTTTTTTTTTCTTGTTGTCCTGCTGTAAATGTGGGCCCTTATATTCAGCCCTGAAGGGATTTGAAAGAGCCTCTGTATTGTTATGAATCAGGGAAAACAGAAAGAAATTGATTAATCATTAGAAAACTGACGGCTACTTACAAAAGTAAAGTATAGATTTGCAGAAATCTTTATTGTAGCAAGAATTAAACAGGTTTTTCCTGAAATGGGATTTTTCACACCTTGAATAGATGTGCTAGTTGCAATTTTCTAACACTTCTCAGAGTAAAATTATGCTACTGCAATGAAATATTTACTTATTTTAAAGCATTTCACACATCTTCGCCATGGGTGAGTCGTGAAGTATCACATCTGTTGTGGAAAGTCCCGACCTTTGCTATTAATGCTGATTTTTTTCCATAGTGCTGTTTTATTTGACAGTAATAGTTTGAGGGGTTTTTTTTCCATCTGCATTCTGAGAAAGAAAAGAGAACATATTCACCTGGATGTGCACCCAGAGTGACCTACATACAGGGGAGAAGGGAAGACGAAGGAGGTCTGGAGAGAGCAAGAGAGTTCTGCACCACTCTGCTCCAGCTCCACTTCCACTAGTAACCCTGTGGCTATAAATCTGAACCTGGAAGCCTCTATTTGACTTCTTTCTCTCCCCTTTACATTTTGGCATTGAACAGGCATGACTGTCATTTTTTAACAAATGATTTTCACAAAGAACTTCAATAGGTAAAAGCACTGCTGTGTTATAGAGACTATATTTTGTTCCTTTTTCTGTAAAATTAAAGAAATGTCATTTTGCTGACACAGCAACACACTGTTTATTGTTTAAGAACCTGTTCCACCTGAAAAATTAATCAAATGGAAAGGTTTGTTACTTTATAGCAAAAACAAGTACAACGCCAGTTTTGCTCTTTGTATTCAAGCACCCATGCATGTGGTGGGCATGCTCTTTGTGCTATATTAGCAAAGTTTTCCTACTTTATTTCCTGCAACATGAAACTAACAGTAAGAAGTGCCCAAAAAAGAAACCCATATTTCCAAACTTTGAGTTGAGTTACTGTGTTGGTGAAGAGCTTGTTCTGGAACAGAGCTCTTCGTCCCAGAATTGACTATGTCAGCATTTCTGAGCCGTTGTCCCAGAACACCGACTGCTGTAGTGACAAACCCATCTTCAGTGTGGTTCCACTGAATGATTAGGTCCCTGAGCAACAGACTGCTCTGAATTCTGACTTATATGATCTGAGGCTAGTGTGCTTTTATCTACCTAAAAGCACTAAAAACACCACACACCGGTGGTTTTTGCAGCCAGTTTATTCATTCAGAACACAATTTCAATACAATATCAACCAACCACACAGATGCAGGGAATGAGAGAGCAACAGTTATTATCAATTTGGACTTCAAAATTGCCATATCCTAATGTGGCAAACATCTGGGTCTTATCTGCCCCTGAAATTGCTCTGGTCCAGATAAACAAGACGCTAACCTTTCCAACCTGTTTTCCTTCCAACACAATCACACAAAAAGAATCTGCATACAAGCTACTACTTCCTAATGCTCAATGACCAGCTCTCTGTTTAGAGTTAAAAAGGATTTGACTTATATGGAATAAAGTTTACAGCTTGGTTCTCTTTGAATTAAAGTTAATGGGGATTAAAAGTGGATTAAATTTTATTAGGAAAATTTACTTAGTCAAGCTTTATCTCAACACTCTCCAATGAATGGCTTTTAAAAGTAATATGAAAAGTCAGAAAGACGTTTTATAAATATATATCTTTATTTTTTTTTTTAATCTAGACTTCAGTGGAGTACTTGAGAGTAGTAAGTGTTCTACACTCAATACATACTGGAGCATTCTCGGTTGTAGAATCAGAAGATACGGAGATCCAATCTAACATATTCTCAGAATGTGGACCATGGATATTTTCAAAGACAAAAATTAATTAATTCACTTTAGATACACATATCACAGTTCCACCAGACACCTAGTTTCTTTTCAGTGTTTTCTCAACCAAGTAATGTGTGTTATGCCACTAATCAATTGCGACTCATAATTCCAGTTAAGTGAAAAACAAACACAATAAGACATTAAAAATGAGAAATCGTGGAAAACCAGCAACATGTGCAGTTTAAAATATTTTCTCTTAGCTAGTAGTCAAGCCATTTCAGAGTTTATAGAAGCAAAACCTAAATAAATGCAGGCTATGTGTCACGCAGAATGTTCTACTTGGGCCTTCAGAGTGGTCACACTTTTTCTTTTCAAAAAATAAACATAGACATAATCTGACTTCCACAGCCAACAAAAAAAACTAAAAAAACTGTTTTATCAGATACTGTGATCCAACAAAGCCAGGGTGATACATGCAGTATCATTTACATCACTGTTTGTTCTTTAGAAGATGCTTTCACCCAAATCAACTCAGACAATATTTATATTATTACACTCACATTAACACCATTGAGAGAAAAAGATTGAATTGGATGTTTTTAACAAGTTTAAACATGCCAACAATACTGACAGTCTCACATGTAGCATTGTAAGGAATGGTTTAGTTTGTAGTAAATATTCTTAGAGGAATCTTTCTCTTAAGGTTTTCAAACTGAAACTAAGCTCTGCTCTTTGTTTAGGAGCAGCCTATTATGGATCAGTGGAGGGAGCGCGGACAGTGGGAGAGGGACTGAGGGGAATTTGGTGCACTGACAAAGTTAAGCCAAGCTGATCCTCCTAACTCCATCACCCTATTACTCCCCCAACTTCATCCTCCCGAGCAGCCTTGAGAAAGAAGGGACTGTTTATTCTCCAATGTGTATTCGCCTTTTAACTAGTTGATTTATGAAACAGCTGAAAGAGCTGCTAAGGCTCTGCTGGCAGAATAAGGACAGTTGCCATTATTTTAGCCTTCTTTAAAACAGCTTTGTCCTCTTTGTGCTTTATGCAGTCAAAGGCAGCAGATGGTTAAACCGTCAGATTTATATTTAGGTAAAAGCAGAAAACAGGTGAGAATTTATTATTGCATCAGTGTTTCTACATCTGTGTAGCTTGAGAGAGACGGAAATGACCCCAATCACCTTCCAATTCGATATGAAAGTGGTACCTTCAGGGAGGCATGCATGCGCATCCTCATATTTTTTACTATACAGCTTCCTCAGTTTTGTGCATACCTAATGCCTGAACAGCACTAAGCAGTGACAGATCCAAACTGTGTCATCGATCTGCTGCGTTATGCTCCTTTTCACCACACCTACGACTGCGGCCATTCAGAAAAGCCACTCTCCCGATCACCTTTGGATATGAAGTAATTTTTTTAAGTTCATAGGAATCTTAGACTAACAGCTCAGCTTTTTAAGAACACACTTACTTTCTTTATTGCTAAGAAAAGACCGACACCGATCTGTATGGTATATGCAGCAGCATCAGTCTTACAGATGTGTTGCAGCCTGTTTAAATTAATTGTGAGGCTTTAATTACGTCATTCAAAAGATTAAAAATTAAAACTATTTAGATAACTGAGTGATAAAGCTGTAATTTATTACAGGACGGTAAATTAAATACCAATGTGCTTTAAAGTTTCAATCAGTCAAAACAGTAAGTAAGTTAAAATTATAGGATGCGTACAGGTGTGGCAATACATTCAGCCAAGACGAGACAATATATCTCAGTCTATCTTGTGTCTAATTCTCAAAATGGTCCCAATGCCAAAAGATCCATTTAAATGTAACAGTTTTTTGGTTTTCACAATTTTTGCTTATTAAATTGTCTTTGTTTATGTTTCAGTCATGCCTTTGTTTATATCTGTTGTGTGAATACGATTATATGTAAACTGAAATGAAAAAAGAAACTAGCAAAAGAGTAAAGATTAATTAATTAAACTGTAAAATAGCCCTTTATCCAGATATTATCTAAATCACCTGCTCCATTGATGGACTCATTGTTAAATCCAAGTATGCCATTGACTAATATGTCTATCACTATTCTGGCTCAAAACTTCTCAAACATAGATGTAACAAAAAGCCTCGCTTAAAGCTCTCAACCTCCTTTACGGCCCTCTAATGACAGAACAGGTGGAAAACATGACAGGCTTCACTGATAATTAAATCATAAAATATCAGCACACCCCCATAAGGAATCAAGCAATTTCCTGATATTTTATAGTTTAAATGGCCAAACGGTACACTAATAACATTAAACAATTTCAAGTAGCAGCACAAGTTTGAACTCGGAATGCAATCAGTTCCGGAAGAACAGAAAAAAAACAACAGTATCTCATTAAACTTTTCTGTGTTTAACTGAGAGGAGATAATAACTATCAGAGATGATTGCTTGGTGTGTCTTTTCGTTTTTATCCCTTCAAGACCTGGATGTCTCACTGACTGAAAACAAGTCAAGTGGGTTCATTCTCCTTATTTAAAAAAACAATTTGGTGCGAGGGAAATCCATGGAAGAAATGTCTGTTCCAGTTTTTCTGTCTGTTGCTTGTTGTCTGCAGTTGTTTGCTCTGGAATTTACTCTTTTTTTTTTTTAGGTGATGAAGTGCTGTCGTCCCACACCTTAATGGTTAACTTACCCAGTGGTGTAATATGACTAAATACACAAACCCAGCTGCTTTACTGGAGTACTTTGTTTCTGTCGTTTTGCTTTACAATGCCTTGCAAAACCATCCAAACCCCATGAGCAACCAATACCCTTCATGTCACGTAATTGGAGTCCATCTGTGTAGAATTGTATCTCAATATATATCCAGCTGTTCTGTGAAGGCCTCTGAGGTTTGTTAGGGAACATCAGTGAACAAACATCATTATGAAGACTAAGGAACACAGCAGACAGGTGAGGGATAAAGCTTAAAAAGTCAAGTTCTAAAACAATAATCCATCATCTGAAAACAGAAAATGTCTGGCACAACTGCAGACCTACCAACACATGGGTGGCCATCTACACTGTCAGGCCGGGCAAGGACGGCATTAATCAGGGAAGCACCAAAGATGTCCACGGTAACCCTGGAGAACCCAGAGATCAAAAGCTCAGTTGAGACAAAATATTAGTCATGCACTCATAAAATCTGGAAAGGAGGAAATCATTGTTGCAAGACAATCAGATGTTTAGTTTCCCACAGCCAAGTAGGTGAATTAGCAAACATGTACAAGAAAGAGTTCAGATAAGATAAGACAAAAATTGAATTTTACAGCAATTTCCCAACAGGGAAGATGGTCATAGTCGGAGGGAAGAAAGAAAGAGGTATATACACATCAATCCTTGGGGAAAAAAATGCTGAAAAAAAAGGCTTGACACTGGACCAGATGTTCACCTTTCTGCAGGACAACAACTCAAAACACCCATAAATTTAAGTCTCAAAGATTGTATCCATCCAATCAGAGCTTGAGCTATTTTCAAAAGAAGAATGGGCAAAGTTTCAGTCTCTAGATATGCAGAGCTGATGGAGACAAAAGGCTTGCAGCAATAGCAAGCAATCTGTAGTTCTGAGATTTTTAATTAATAAAAAATGATATTCCATTTCATAATTATGCACTACTTTGTGTTGGTATATGATTTAAGTGTAAACACAATGAAAAATATTACATTACAGGTGGTGATTGCAATGTGAAAAATAGGTTTAAAAGTACAGTATGCACCTTTCCTCATCTACTCAGCTACATCTTAGAGAGTAATATTGCTTTAATAGGGTTTTGCACTTTTCATAAATCTATGAAATTAAATCACTATAGTATGAATTGAGCAAGGATTCACTCGCTTTATCAGTTTGTGGGAATCGACAAAGGAACCATAACTGATTTAATGAGCCATTCGCAGTTTAACTGTGCTGTACAGTTAAGAGACTAAATTGTTTTTAACTTTGAACACTTATCAAGCTTGTGCAATATTTTAAGCTAAGAAGCCACAGAATGGTGTAATCAGTGCTACTGATGTGACATAAAAAGTCCTATTTTTACAATGCAAAAAAAGGCCCAGACAGCCGAAAATAGTGTATCCACATACATATGAATATTTGACATGTAAATGTACGCGTTGGTGTTTCTGAATCATCCAGTCAGAAAACCACAAACTCATGACATAAGGAAGTTCAAAGAAAGCTGTTGAGGCCTGCCTGTCACAATGCTATTCCCATCACTCTGACCCCAACATGAAAAATGCTCCAAATTTAACATTCACACATATGCACACGCATGCACACAGGCAATGTGTTTGGGCCTGTATCATTTGCAAAGGCTGCAAGGATGCAAAACTATATGGATTCCATCTAGTGACTGGTGATACCGCCAGCATCAAGGCCCCAAAAAGAAAAAAATAGGAAGCAGCAACTGATGTTTTTCCAGTAGCTTGTATAACTTTAAGAGACAGTTTTCATAGAAGCAGAAACCTTCTTTTCTACATTAGAAGAAGGTCTGGGGAAAGATGGGATTTCCCATCTTTTTTTTTAATATCTTCAGAGACAAACTTGGCACAGAGGTCCTTTCAAATTGGGGGACGTTGGCTCGGACAGTGATGAAAGAACTCCAGCTCAGTTGCAGCAGATTGAGGAAAACATCAGTGTGGCCATGATGTTCTACTGTGTCTCTGATTAGATTAAAATCGTTAGTTTGATATCTTGGTAAAAACAAATGTGCCACTGAGGTCTGTGAACACAAGACAGCCTGTACAGATAGAAAATCACTGTGAGGGGAGTATTTCTGACAAACTGAAAACCCCTACATCAGTGGTCCCACGAACTGACCGACTTTGACTTTTTAGATAGGAACTTGTGTTTGATTGTTTCATGATCCACATTCCAGTACAGCAGGGGGCAGCACCAAGAAGCAGGATTAGTATCTTAACAGGATAAGATTTGAGCCTTCAGTGTTCTGACGTTTCACTAGAGAAACTTTGAACCATTAAAAGCCAATTAAGCAAGAAAAAGAATATTACTTGACAACCTTTCATCTGCCTTTATAAAGAAATAGAAAAAGATTCAGTAGTAGGAGGCTGATATAAATAAAATTGTGCTGCTGTGCTCATGTTCATGGCTAGATTATGATAAAAATTTTAATAAGTAATTCTTAAAGTCACAGCGCAAATAAAAAGTTATTTTGGCAACATTTTAGAGTCTGATCAAAACAGAAGATCTCAGAGCTCAGGTATTCAGGGTAACTGCAAAATGGTTTCAATTATATTGACTAATTTATTTAAGAAACAGCAAGGAAACTATACACAAATATAACAAAATATTATTTATTTATATATATATATAATCATAATCTATGATTTTCTGTTTTCATGGTATATAAATATGACGAGGCACCAAATATGACAAATTGCAAAAAGGTCCATTTCTTTTTGTTATTTTTCAAAAGCGGACAACAGGTCATGCCATTTAGGTAAAATAGCATGCATAGTCCTTCATAAGCCAAATGAAACTGACCTTTTTGCAATTTGTGATATTTGTTGCTTCATCATATTTATACACCATGAAAACAGAAAATCATAGATTATGATTACACATTTCTGAAAACTTACCTTAAAAAAGTGTAAAAATGTAAAATATTCCGTTTTTGTAATTGAGTTTCAGTATTTGTCATTCTGTACGGAGCTCAAAAAAGTTTAAGCTGATGATACTCTTTAAGACAAATTTAGTTAATCACAATCACACAAATGACTGTTTCCTTCTCAAAAATCTCAGAAGCCAACGTCTGAAGAGATGCAGCTCTTGGTCACATTTACAACCACACAAAAACCCACTCTGAAAAAAGCCTGCCACGGCTAACCACAGCTCACTAGTAGACCTCTCAGCTCAAACAAAATGCAGCAGAGAGGATATTGTGGAAAGTAAAAATGGCCTCCTTGTCATTTTGACTCATGAAGAGGTTGAATGGATAAAGCACTCAGCGCCTCAGGTTTGTTTGGTGAGCTTTGGCTCCCGATCCACTTCTTTGGCAAGCAGCGCTCTGCCAAAACAAAGACTTGCTTTTCCTCGCCCTTTTTATACAAACCCACTTCTTTCACTCGCTGGCATGAGTGTATCTGAAGCATCAAACACACATCTGCCAATCGCCCTGTGGAAATCACAGTTTCCCAATATTGGGACACACAAACGCCAAGCCGAGTGCTGCCTTCGACTGGTTTTGCAATGCAAAGAGACGGCATCGCTGGGAGCTGCCAAAAAGCGCTGTTGGCAACAAACAGTCAGAAAACAACTGGAAAATGCCCCTCACTGCAGGTGGACAAAAAAATTAAATAAAAAAAAAAAAAAACAAGGTTGAAAACAGGATCAGCCCAGCTGGAGGAACAGCTGAAAACTGTAACTTCTGCAGTGCTCTTTGTGCTGCAGCAAAGAATCTTAAACAACACAACCAGCAGCACTCTTTGGGAAGGCCCACTGTTTTCTTATTCAAACACAATCACAAAGATAAACAGCTGAAGATGCAGGACGGCTGGGCTGAAATGAATCCGTAAGGGTGCAGAAAACCTGTGACCTGCTCTACAACGAGCAAAGAACAAGAGGTCTGGCTAAGGGCACTTGTGTCTCACATGATCTTATACACAGATATGACTCTGTGAAGCTGCAGATCTCATTCTGATCTGAGTGTGAAAGACAAAGAAAAGCCCCCCTCTTCCTCCTCCTCCAGCTCAAGTCATGTGTTGCATTTATTTTGACCTTTCCCTGCATTTTTCAGATCTTCTCCACTGCAATCTGTCTCTCGGGGCGTTTATTTTATGAGGCCTGAAAACAAATAAGTGGATCTTTACAATAACTTGCTTTTAAACCATTGATGCACGTCCAGGAATGCCTTTGCGAGTGGGGATGGTGGTAATGTCTGGAAGGGTTGCATGGAAACATCTGTGTCTCCGTACCATCAAAAGGATTCAACAGTGGGAGCCGGAAATCACTTTTAGCACCACAAGCTAAAACAAATAGACCAAAAGATATTAAATGCAAATGCTACATTTTTGTCTGTTGGTTTTACTTAGCTTTACATGCAATTATACAGAGTGACCTGTGTGCTTCTGGTAATTCTGACTACTAAATTTAGAATACAGTTCGGTGTTAATGGCATAATAGTCTTTTTTCTGGCAATTAAAACTGGGATTTTCCTTCATTGGAGAGCTTTATTCTGGATGTACACCTAAAACATAAAATGAGTTGTTAGCCAAGCAATAACAGCTTATTCAGCTGTTCGTCGGGTGGCCAAGCATTCCTTGAAATACAGAATTGTTCCTTATTTTAAGCTTATAAGAGCTGTTGCATATTAAATAGACTCTGGATGCACTTTAGTCAAACTTTTTAACTGTCTGCAAATGTAGTAATAGATGGCAATGATACAGGAAAGCCACGGCTCAATCAGAATAGCAAGTCCATCAGTCATAGAAGACTGTGACTCCTACAGTCCTCAGTGGTGCTGCCTGTCAGCATTGTTAGAATTTGCCTCAAAACGGCATGGCATTTTGAGAAAAGTACAAACCTAGCTAGCTGGTAAAAACAAGGAAGACCAGGAAATTACACATGGCAAGTTCTGATGGTTTTATTTACACATGGAGGAATCACTGACGTCAAAACCCCGAGACGGAGAAAGGCAGTGAAGACACAGACCAAGAGCGAGGTTGGTCTGTGACGTTGAGGATTTTCTTACAGCAAAGAAAAAGTCCCAACAACTGCACCACCACTGAGGACTGTAGGAGTCACAGCCTTGTAAGATGATGCTCAATGTTATCCACTTCACCTGTCAGTGCTATTCTTGTTTGCATGGCTCTTTAGCTAATTTAAATAAGAATTTATGACTGAATCTTAAAATAAGCGATTACATTCCCCTCCATTGATGTCTGGTTAATCATGAGTCGCCGTCACTATCTGCTGAAAGCAGGTCAGGGGGGTATAGCAGGAGGGATCCACTCTAGGGAAGGTCTGCTCCAGTTTTTCTCGTTGTCTAGCTTTTGTCTGCAGTGTTTGCTCTGGATTTCAGTGGTTTTCCTGTTGAAGCCCTGTCAGCCCACACCCTAATGGAAACTGTTAGAACTGGGATGGTGTCGGCACTTCTAAGAGGAGGGTATGTACTGGTGTTATGGGTGTGCCCATGTCACCTGTTGAGTCAAGCCAAAGAAGAATACTGATCCCCATTTTTGCAGAATATGAATATATAATAATAGATGCGTAATAGATCTAAATTGTTGCACAACAGTTTTTTATGTCTTGCATAGAGATCATTTATACATGAGAACCAAAGGGGTGCAACAAGCCTTTCTGTTGATTTTATCCGCTTTTGTCATGCACAAATCGACTGATGCCTTATTCTCCACCACTTTTACACCAAAGATTTCTACTGATTCAGCCGCTGAATCCAAAGCAGACAAAGAGAAGACAGTGTGGATGTCATGTGGGTAGTCCTTTTTGTCCATATTTACTGTCTTGTCATCACTCTGCACAGCTTTATCATCTGTAAGCTCATTGTAAAAAGGCTCATTCATCACTTCTAAGATGGATTTACACAGACGTGACAACGTAAGCTGAAGGGTAAAAGAAAAGAAGCCTTAAAATGTCACTCAGCACCGAGCAGACATATTTATAAAGTAATTTTCACTTCTTCTTTCCTCAGTTTTCTCTGGTTATGTATTTTTGTCAGCATTGCCTAATTAAAAGAAGGAGAGCCACATCAACTTGATGTAATTTAACCTCCTGATAGATACATAGATAATGCCCCTCTTTCTCTGTTTGAACCAGGAACTGGGCCAAACAGAACTCCCACAACTTGCAGGTTCAAGTAATGACAATAACTGCCCTATTCTACCAGGCTAAACCAAGTCTCCACATCTCTAAGTAACACTATAAAGCTAAACCCATGCTTATCAAGATATCCACAGTTGCAAACCCAATGTTTCTGTCAGATATCAATGCAGTATTTCCTGCTTATCCTCATCAGTCACAAGAGATGGAACATTTGCGGGGAATTTTGTGTGACTCAATGCAGCTGGAGCGAATTTCAGCTTTGCCAAAGAATTCATTTATCAATGTTTGTGCCTTATGATTTTCCATTGCCCCCAAGCTGGAACGAACCCTGCTTTTATGAAAGAAGTTAAAACGCCATCCCGAGGGCCCCACCAGTCCACAGTGTCAAGCTGGAACCTCGGGGACTGATGGCGGTTGAGCGACAGCCTTGGGGGAAGCACATTGCCTGTCCTGTGATAGCCATATGAGATTCCACATGCTCTGATGAGTAATTCCTCCCTCCCCTCTCCATCGCCATGTGGTTCATGGCCCTGAGTCATCATCCACACTTTCCCTTACACCCTCTCCCCTTGTCTGTGAAGAGGATTCTTCCTTCCTCCAGCAGCAGCCGTTCTGCAGGGAAACTCAACTGAATATGCTCCCTGTGATGACTCATTCACCAATATCAAGACCTCCATACCAGCCACTCTCCAGCCATGACTGTCCAGCACACCACACCCAAGTCTGGAGTCCTTAAAGGCCCGCTTGCCTCTCAGTCTTTCCCTCCTTTCTGTCTGTTTCCTTGTCATCTTCCTGCCTGTTTGCTTTTCTCTTTATGCATAGCTGATGTGCTGTCAATCTGTTCGCCCTGCATTTCTATATTGTTCTACTCTAAAACAGCATTTAGCCAATTTTTTAGAAAAACAACTGCTCTTCCTTTCTCTCTCTGTCTTGGAGCGTCTCCCTTGGTACTTTGTGGCAATGTCAAAACACAGAAGGACACAGCGTGTCGGCTTCCCCATCTGCATATTAATACTAAACTGGGGCGACTTCGGCAGATGCATAATGACAACACAAGTCAACACTGCCAGAGAGAAATGTTTCCACAGTTTGTAGAGAAATACTGGTCATTCTGTCTCCCCCCTTGACAATATTGCAAACTTTTGCAACCCCAAGCTTATCTTCACTGACATTTAATCAAAAGTTTGATTCCCTCTTCACATGTGTTACTCTGTGACTTTTATGATTAGTTCAAAATCTCTGAGTGTGATGTCAGTGACCCGATCAAAACTACTCAATTGCTTCTTGGCCAGCAGCGCAACATGTCCCTACATGTTGCTCTGAGATCCTCAACACGTTGCAACAGGAACCTTGTTGACCATTGCAAGAGCAATAAGGATTTTTAGGGGCATTATGACTGGGTTAATAAAACACAGCTGCCCCTAAAAGTCCCTCACTTTTCTTGCTGCCTTTTCTCTTTTTTTTTCTCCTCTCTCCCTCCCTGCCTAACCTAGAATTTGTCTCTCATTCCAAACATTTGAGATCAAACAGCAACGCTTGTCGGGTTGTCAAACATGATTCTGAGCATAACTGATAACTGTTCAGTCGAAGCAGAGGAACGTGACCACAACCTGTGGAGTTTGACCTTCTCGAAAAGGTTGGCTCATATATAGTAAAACAACTTGGATTGCTGTCCAGCATTTGTGAATTGCATATTTATAATGGCAGAGTTTTATTGGAATTTGCAGTGACGTTTTTAAAAGGGGAGTTGAACGAGTTCAGAGCAGAATTTCCAAGAAGTAACGCTCCGTGTGATTTCACGGTGGAAGTAAACACACAATCCTTCCACATGCATTCTATGCAATGCTACACATGTTGGCTTTTAACAAACAGCTCTCTGACCCACACTGGACTACTTAAAGCAGGTCTAAAATGCTCCAAAACTAGTAGTGTGAGAATATGATCAAATGGAGAGGGGAAAAAGCAGCACTGTGCAGCAAACGGCGAGATGAGTCTGTTTGGGCTTTTTAAACAATATGAAAATGCCACTGAGAGCAGCTTGGCAGGCAGCAGTAGCAGCCAGTACTGCTTAATATCACAATTTTAATCAGCGGACTTGGTGACTATCCCAGAGCTCCCTGCAGCCGTGCTGCTTTATTCAAACCAGGCGGCAAGCCTCCCTCTCTCAGGCCCTCGGCTCTCACACTCGTGGAGGTTTGCAGCATATATGGACAGCTCCTGGCTGCACTCTTTTATTTATTTATACTTCTAAACTGCGTTCTGTGATGTGTCGGTAAGTTTTTATGGACCTACAACGGAGGCAGCTGAGGATTGTGGAGCTCTGACGATTGTTTTAAAATCTGCTCCACGGGCAGCTGAGAAATAGTGCAAAATGTGGCACCCGCATATCGCTTGAGGAATCCAATTAGAACCAGAGTCAACTTTCCATAAACTCCAATCCACAGCAACTTCTTATAGACTCAAGAAGTAATAGCAGGCTAGTAAAAACAAATGGCCTGCCACTGATGTGTTATACATCACCTAAAATAACCTATGGTGATTAGTATTAACAGCTCAATAAATACAAGCTGACACATCCCTGCTTTTGTGCTGTCAGTAAGGCGGGGGTCCTGTTTCATTTGCACGGCTGTTTTAGGTGGGCTGTAAAAATGCCTGCGCCCGCCTTGTGTTTTTAAAAATAAGAATCCCGTACTTCAGCGAATGTCTCACCTATGTGTCACTGGCAGCATGGAGATGCCACCCTAGCCTTGCGCTCTATTAATTACATAAAGCATCTAGTGTCAGGATGCTGAATTCATTAGCATGGTATGCGCGGCATGCCGGGGTCAGGACAGATATAGAAACAAGCCTCCGAACCAGACCTCTTCTCCCCTGCTTGACAGGCTTGTTCAACATAACAGTTAGTGGCACTTTGTGATTTCTCACAAACTGACCTCTGCTTTTTTTATTTTAATTACTACAGCTATGTATGTTCAACTTTGTTATATCAAGTTGTTTTTACTCAATCTTGAATTGATCTGCTCATGAACATGCTCCAAATTTTCATCCATCACGTCTCTGAATTAATTAATTAATTAATTTTCTTATATGACCAGAATAATCAACTTAATAATTGAAACATAATTGTTCTTTTAAGCAACCAATCAAATGCTGTACAGATAAATGGTGGCAAGCAATGTCACTTTTTGGCATGATTTGGCATTTGTAAGTTACTATGTTCACTAGAAAGGACATCTGCTTTGGGCATCTGGCACTTTTGTATTTTAAAGCGCCAGATAAAAAGTCTACTATGATTAAAAATTAAAAATAAATGCAAAAAATCTTTACAGCCTCTCCAGTTTGATTGGAGTTTGAAATTGTTAATTTTGCATAAATAGAGCACCCATCTCTGCTTCGACATTTAAATTGACATTTAAGCTGACTGTGTGTGTGTATAGCTCTATACACACACACGCCCACCCCAACGCTCACACACATGCACACCATCACACATCCCGTG
>CAEGAE010001265.1:0-64228 GCA_903067095.1 Girardinus metallicus
GCATGTCTTCTCCCTCTCTCAATCCCTAATTTCCTGTCAAGCTACTTTCAAATAAAGGCCACTAGAGCCTCAAAAAAAAAAAAAAAAAAGCTTGTTTTAGGCCAATAATTCCTTAATATTGATTTTTTTTTAAAAAAACTAGTTTTACTGGCAGATTATTTCACTTATAACATCAAATAAATATCTTGTAAGTGAAATCATCTGCCAATGGAATCGTTAATTTATTTTCATCAATATGAAGGAATTTTCTACTTAAAACAAGCTTCTATATCTTGCCGAAAAGTTACTTGTAAGTAAGTTTTGTCTTATTTCAAATGTACTAAGATATTTGCACCCGAAACTAGACCAAAAACACTTGCTTATAGCTTTCGCTCTGTTTGTTTATTAGCACTCTTCCAACATGACACATCAGATGTGTCAGTAAGATACCTTAGAGGTACTTTCACACTCCCAGAGGTAACGCAGGAGAGACTGGTTGTCTAGGTCCATGTTGGGGTCGTAGGATTGCTCTGCACTGAGCTGCAGGTCCCGCGTCCTGGACCACACCCGGCGGGTTCCTCCTTCAATAATGGGCTTCAACCTGACAAGAAAGATGAATTACAATGTCAGTAAAACAGCGGACAAGCTGCAAACATGTTGCTGCAGGAGTGATTGGAAAGGTTTTATTTCAATAGATGAATATTTGTATTGTGTGGTTTGGTAAGGAATTGGGCTTAATTTGCTGCTTGTGTTTTTCCGTATTCACTTTTAAAGTGTGCTGTGATCAAGAATGCCAAAAGAGCATCATCAAGCCACAGAGCCAAGCTCGTCTCTGTTTCATGCAGTTGTTGTTCTCTATAAGAACCGAAGAAGCATAAACTTAAATTGTGTGATTTTGTACTCACTTAGCAGTCATAATACTGAGTTGCAGACAGGCAGCTTTCCGTAGTGGCACGCCTTCGTATGACAGAGAAAACACTAAGCAGTAGTTCCCAGCTGCCAAAGCCATCTTTGGAAGCTGCAGCTGTAGCCGCCGCACATCCACCTCCACAGGCAGGCGGACGGCTTGGCTGAGAGGAAACCGAGACTCCAGCGCGGGGTGTAAAGGTCTGTCTTTCATTATTTCGTCTTCGCAGGTTGACTTTGAAAATACCTGCCAGAGGTACTGAACTCCGTAGCGAACGCAGCCCTTCAAGTCCATGCTGGCTTCCACTGAAATGGGCTGGGAGCGCCAGACCACCAGGCGGGACTGAGAGATCTGCACTTCTGGCTCCTCACACTCCAGTACTCTGATGTTTACCTCCACCTCGGCCAAAACCAAGCTCACCAGGTTACTGCAGTTTACCTGGAAGGGAACAGGCAGGCATGACAGGATGTAAAGTTTTTACCACTCAGTAGCCGTGAATTCGATGACTTTCCAAAAAGACTTGAAAAAATATTCACACCCCTGGGAGTCTTCAAGATTTTGACACCTCACAGCAAGCTTCATTGTGTTTTGTTGAGACTTTATATGAGACCAACTCAAAGAAGCACAAAATTGTGAAGTAGAAATAAAATAATACAAGCAAATGTTGCTGTTAGGCATGCAAATTGTCAATTAATGAGGTAATGTAAAGTGAATTGATCTTATCCATCGACTAATGATTAATTAATAAGTGGTCATTAGTTTTCTCTTCAAGGCTGTTTCCAATTTGAGACTGAGCTTACAGTACAGGCAAAAGTTTCCATCTGAATGTGCTATTAGCAACTTAGAGTTCCTACCTGGTTAAACATCATGGCCAAGAAAAGGTCTCAAGACATACTTGATTTTGATGAAGGAGGACAAAGTGACAAGCTTCCAGGACCTCGGGGTTAAATTTGGATTTCAGAATCTGGATTTGTTTAGATACTTACAAATTGCAAATGTTTTAGGGAAGAAAAAATAATCAAAAGGTTTTTAATATCAGTGAAGATATTTTTGATATTGTCAAAAATGCATTTAAGAATATATAATTTCTATGCTATATCTCTAAGCTATATTTGGTAATCACTGCAAATTTTACAGGTAAATAACACAGTGCATATAAAAGCAAAATGGAAACAAAGGGCAATGTGACGTTAAGTACAGGGAATCTGTAGACAACAGTGGAGTACAACAGGCGCCCCCTACTGGAGGGAATTCAGCTGGAAGAATATGATCCGCTACTTTTGCACACCGACCCAAAAGACTAAATATTCATGTTGGGCCAACTGTTGGAGACTCTGTGGATCTGCATGAGCAAATCACTTTCACATATTTTGGTTTTGAGCTCATGTGGTTTCATTTTGGAGAGAAATACACAAAGTCCTGGAGGCAGTCTTCAAAAGAAAAATACAATTTCAATTTGTGGTACTATCTATTTTTGAAACCAGGATTACAAAAAAGGATAAATTTCTACTTAGAGTGTTATTGGTTTAAGCAAATAATAAATAACCATTTTGAGTTAAACCACAACTCAAAAATGGCTTAAGAAGGAAACTTCGAAGATAAATGAGTGGGTTTATTTGACAGTACTTTCATAATCAAATGAATAATCTTTAGACTGAAGTCACAAGGCAGCGTTTTTGAAAACTATGATGGTGACTGAATTATTAAACCTGATTTTGTGTAATTATCTAACTTTACACGGATTTGATTCTTTTCCTCCTGCTGATGTTGCAGTTTCTTTACTCAAGTTAATTTGTGATGTACAAAAACTAAAAATCAATTAAATATAAATTACACTGATTCATTTTCCTCCCCCTTCACAATCAGGTGCTACTTTGTCAGTAAAATCCCCCAAAATTCAATGAAGTTTGTGGCTTTAAGGTGACAAAATGTGGAGAAGATCATGGGGTTTGAAATTGTTTTTGTCTATTTCAGTGATCAATGGAGAGATAAGATAGAGATGTACATACTTGGACCAAATAGTTTCCTGGATGACTGTAGCGCACAGTGGTGGTGGTTGTGTTGGTGGCGACTCGCAAAGAACCGTCCCCGAAGTCCCACAGGCAGTCCACTGGGCTGGATGTGGGCGTAGTATGGGCCATCAAGGTGATTGTCTTGTTGACAAAAGTGTCTTGCGGCACCGCATACAACTCGGCGGAGTTCATCCGGTTCTGCACTTGTATGTACTCAGTGATGTTCTGATCTTGCACGGTGTTTACAGCCCTCAGCAAAATGATCAACAGGCCTGGCTTTTCTGCATCGTATTGCGCCTGAGGACATTGAGATAAATGTCAACATTCTGGCAGGTTGACTGTGCTATTCTGACACTAATTTTAAAATTTGAGAATGCTTCAAGTGTGAGGAGTCAAACCTGTTTGCCCACTTGTGTAACCTTCTGGTGATTCAGCTCAAACATCCACACAAAACTAACAGGATTCCCCTTCTCGATGTCGGCCGTATACGTCCTTTTCTCGCCCACGGAGATGGCTTTGCTGACTCCCTGGATGGAAAGCCCACTCACCGGCTCCACCACTTCTATATGAAGTTTGTGATTATAACAGCTTATCTGATGGGTCAAAAAGAAATAGAAATACTTTAGTTTGATTCATTGTCTATTAGACTCACAGCCACAAACAAGAGCAGCTTTCACAACATTTTGAACTAACGGTTGCATAAAGAAGGAAACAAACAAACATGGAGAGTAAGAAAGGAAGGAAGAAAGCAGGGAAGGAAGGAAGGAAGGTAGGAAGAAAGGAAGTGAGTGAACAGCAGAAGATGAACAGAAATGTACCCCTGCAGCTAAAAATTTAAATGTTCAAATAGTCACAAGCATAAAATCTGACTAGCCACTTTTGGTGCTGTAAAAACTGATCATGCCCCCTTTCTGTTTTTGCTTCATAACCAACATAACCCTATGCAAAAATGTAACTGAGTCCTTTGATAAATTATGAATTAATTACAAAGAACTTTTCTAAAAAGATGAGTTAAGTTTTATTAGTAGAATCAGGACATCACTCAAATAGAATCTGAACTAAGCTGTGTTGGATTATCAAAAATAAATAAACCAATACAAAATAAATCAAAGTATCTTCAAATAACAGGCTTGTAGCTGTTGATCTGATGGGAAGCAATTGTTGGTGTTTGCCAACAATTCATTGTCAGTGGAAATTATGAGAAGAACAGAAACCAAACAACCAGTGTGTAATGTCAAAGAGAATCGGGGTCACAAACAACAAAAAGAAACCCACCATTTATTTCATCCAGGTGCAGTTTATCTCAAACAGACCATTTGTTCTTGTTTTTTATACCTCCATTAAGTTCAACTTTCCTAATTTTACATGAAGTTTTGCTTAATGAAAACTATGAAGTGAACAACTTTGGCTCAAGTACCGTAGATGATATTAAATGTAAACAATGTTAACTGGAGATGTTCTCATCTTATCCCAGTGTTTTCACTCTTTACAATGATGTTCATGGTGGGCGAGAGACTGGATTGGCTGGTGCAGCAGATAAAAGTCTTTTCAATGAGAATCCTAATTAACAGCAGGAGGGATCTGATTTTCCACAGACTATACAGAGTTAGTCTCTCCCCCACTTGTTGCTGAATACTACTGATCAGCTGGTTGAAGAAGGCTTTATGTTTTCTGATATGCACAGAAAGACTTAATTTGTCTAACTCACTCGCAGGGTGTGTGAAATAAAGGAGGCCCACCTACCACTTTTATCAAGGTACTGATATTTGGAAAGTACAGTTAATGAAATGTCATGTTTTATTTTGCCACAGGGTTATGCGTGGGATTGTTTTAATCACAATAAATGTATTATTGGACTGCTTAAACGCCTAGTCTGAAATTACTTGGATATAATAGGGACAAAAAGGCCATTCTGGGACAATCACAATGCAAGCATTACTTAGGACTAAATAACCTATCTGGGAGTGATGCAATACGTTTGGTACTTCTGTGATAATATGTGATCCAAAGCAAGCTTTTAAAGATTGTCTGAAGATTTGAGAACAGGTATGTTTTCAACAAACCAATCGATGTTTCCATTACCTCGTTGCATCCCTGTAGATTGACGTAGTAAGTGTCCACCTTGCTGAAGGCGTGAGTGTGGGTTTCGTTTGGTTGAAGTTTAACTTTTTCATCAGGGCTGAAGGTGAGGATCAGAGTGACGTTCGTACCCTCTATCAGTAGAGGTGTGAACTCCACCTTTTGGTTAACTGCTGCATAGTCCTTACTCGCTTTCAGTTCCACTTTAATCTTGTCCTGAAAAAAGAACTCCCTCGAAAAGGCCTTACTGCTAACGTTGTTAGTGGCGTTCAGAGTAATGATGACCGTTTTAGGCTCAGAAAAATTGAGAAAAGTTTGCCTTCCTGGTTTAGTAATTCCTTCCACCAGCCACGTCCACCTCACATCAGTTCCTGTCGTCACCTCCCCCTCCAAGTTGATGCCAACTCCGGTTTCAAAGTGATTCCGGTCCTTGTCATTGGGTATTGAGAAACTTAAGCCAGAAATTATATCTTGGACGTCGATGGTCTTTGATTTAATCGTTGAATTAACTTTATTGAACACCTCCACTGAAACTTTTTTTTGACCTGGACTGTCGAAGGTGTAGGCCAACCAGGGTGCGGTCGACGGCTGATTCTTTCCATTCACAGACCACCGATACTGTAGATCTGAACCCTTCATGACCTCTACTGTCAGGTTTGTTGAAGCTCCAGTTGCAACTGGGTTGTTGCTGATCTTTAGGTGAACATCAGAAGGTGGTTCAAAAAAATAGATGGTTTTGTTGACCAGAAGATGACCCAGGAGGTTCTCCGCTCGTAGAAAGATGTTACAGGGTCCTGTCTTTGAGAAATTCAGCTCCACCATTTTCCCACTCATGTTGAATGAGCTGACAGTATCCTGCTCTCTGACAATGTTCCAGCTAAATGTCATGTTGGTGCCCTCCTTCAATCCCGCTTGAAGGCGAAGAGCGCTGTTTGTTGCATAGCAACAGCTTTCCAGCGCTGCGCTTCCACCTCCTTTGATGTCCTCTGCCAAAATCTGCAGGCCTTCCAGCTTCCGTTGGACAAACAGGGAGATGCTTGCATTTGCTGTTCCCACGCCGTTCTTCGCTATCACAATGATGTTGAAGGTACCAATGGAGCGAAAGGTGTAGAACATGGTGTTGGTCCCTGGGATTGGGGTACAGCAGTCACACAGAATCCAGGAGTAGTCTACACTGTCTCCATCGTCCTTGTAGGCCGAAAAGTTGACTAACTCATTCAAGGGGACATTTACTAAGCTAGCGTTCACTTTCAGTCTTAAAATCGGCGCAAACACAGAAACCAGTAGAAAAGTCTCATTCTGACTAACACTGTTGGCAGCTTTCAGTGTGATGTTGTAGTTCCCAGAGATGTTGTATGTATGGAGGATACTCTGGCCGGTAAGCACTTGAAAGTCTCCAAAACTCCAGGTGTAAGTAACATCAGAGGCCAGAGAAGAAGCTGTGAAAGTGTATGGAGCTCCTCGTGTCAAGTTGTTATACTTTGTCCCATTGTGACGTATCAAGATCGGTCCAATGGGAACCAGAACATCAATGACAGCACTCGCGTTATTGGCAGAGATGTTGTTGAAAACATAAACAGTTATCACATAATGACCTGACTTTTTATACTTTGCTACAACATTTCTAGAGCTATGGGTGAAGAATGGCTCTCCCCCTCTACCAAAGTCCCACTGGTAGCTGTAATTGAACTCTGGCTCAGCTATCACTTTGAAATGTACTTCTTCTCCAACTGCATAGTGTGACTTTTCAGGGAAGATGTTGACATTAGTCACAGCTGGCTGCACACACACCCAATTGAAAAAATTGGCCTTAGTGGCTTTGTTGACTCCACTGGAGAGAAGCAAAGAGAGGTGGTAGTTCCCACTCAGCTGGTAGGTGTGTGAGACGCTGGAGTTGCCCTGAACCGTCTCATTGGGGCTCCCATCCCCAAAACTCCAATTGTAATGGTGAATTGTTGCATTGCCGGATACCCAGGCCTGAAAGTTGACTGTGGTCCGCTCCTGGACACATCCTGAAGGCTCCATCCTTATGACTTGGAAGACGTACACATGTACTGACAAGGGCATCCAGCCAAAGCTCACTGCGTTCATGGCGGTCACATTCACTGTGTAGTTGCCCTCTTTGACATAGTTGTGCGATATGTTAGGCTGAGATGTAATTATAGGGTCGCTGCCATCCCCCATGGAGAAAATCCATGTGATGTTGTTTCCAGAACTGAGCTGTGCCCACACCTTGGTGGGGCTTTGGAGCTCTGTGGGAGAGGAGCTTTTGGCTGTCAGGCCCTCAATCTCCTCGTAGACAAATATCTCTGCACAGGTTGATGTGAAACTGATGGTGTTGTTCACTGACACACAGACATTGAAGTTGCCGCTCTGTGCGAAGGTGTGTGGCACCCGCCGACCTTTGAGGGCGGTGCCATCCCCAAAGTTCCAATCGTAGTGAATACCATACGGCGAAGGCAGAGGATGGGCCTCAAAGAAGGACGATTGGCCCAAAAGCACGAACTGCCGCTCTGTTTGTATGTCGACATGCGTCAGGATGCTGTAAACACTCATGTTGATGCTCTGGCTGATGTTGTCATAGCGATTGGACACAGATACTTGCGCTGTGTAGATACCTGTACAAAAAGAGGGAAACAAAAGAGAATTAACTGAATTAATTCTGGACAATAAGTCGATAACAATATACATCAAAATAGATAATCGATATTAATAGAAACATTTCTGATAGAATGATCAATAATTTCACCGAACTCCAATCCAGAACCACACAGCATTCTGAGGAATGTAGGCAAAGGAAAGGATTTAGCCTTTCAACCTCTCACAGCCAGCTTAGCAAGCTTGGTGGCACCAACTCACTCACTCACTTTTTTGGCTACCTAGCAACAACCTGTCAAGTAACCTGCACAGCAGCAGCTTAAGGTTTTGCCACCATACCTCATAACTGCTTAAAAATAAAAGTGTGAAGTGTAAATTGTAGATAAAAAAGGAAAGGTCATGCCAACAGTTTGGCAGTAATTCTGATGTTTCTAAACAAAAACTAATCAATAGCTATCAATAGATTGGTATGAAATCATTATATCAAAATACATTTTAAACCCATACGGCCCCACTCTAAGTAAAATGGTATGAAGGACACTTTCTGCTGGTTTATGTTTACCATCAAAAAATGTATAATGGCAATAAACATCCAGCTAAGTAATGATGTATGGATTTGAAATCCAGGACTCATGGGTTTCAAGGTAAACAACTTTATAAAGAACAATTTTATAAAACTACATGGAATTCATAAGAAAAAAAATAAAATAAAAAAAACTAGTGGATATAAGCTTAAAAATACATTTTCAGTTTTTATGGTATGTGTGATGTCATCAGAGGCATGGAAATGTGAAAACCTTTGTTTTGTTTTGCAATTGTAGGTTTCAGTTTAAGTAAAGCCAATTCACATCAAAAAATAATCACAGCATGTTGGTCAAACACTATCTAAAAATAATCCTGTTGATCAAATCCTGACTTCGGCTCCAGCTGGGCCAATTTATCTGACAGGTTCAAGAAAGAGGCCATACCTGGCTGAGAGTAAATATAGGTGATGTTTTTGCTCAAGAGAATTTGGTTAGGGGAGTCTTTACAAAGGAGAGATGGAGAATATGGAGGCTTTGACTCAAATTCCTCATATCCACCGTCACCAAAGGACCATCTGCAGAAAAAAAGAGCCGATGAAAGGTCAACAAAAGAAGATCTACTTTTTCTCTCCGTTTGATGCCTAAAGTTTCACAATGCGAGTGATGGATTGGGTACACAAAAATATACACGCTGGACTGGAAAATGTGAATCTTTTCTTAAAAAGGGTTCAAAGGAGGCTTTGGAAAAGAAGAAACGGAAAGTAAAAACTTGAAGACTCTTTAGACTAAGAAGATAGAAGTGGATCAGGGGTTGGGGGGCAGGGAGAAGAGTACTCCAAAGCAAAAAGCCTAGGAAGGGGAAAAAAGGAGTACTAGGGAAACAGTTGCACAGAGAGGAAAATTCTTGTCAGCAATCTTCCCTGACCACACGGTTATAAATTTAAAGCTGTTTCAACTGCTGTGGTGCTATTATGGCATACAGGAAGTTCAAAGCTGAGAAATGAAAGGACAAAGAGACAGATTGAGAAGATGGGCAGCTTTATTACTTCATAAACTGTGAAAGATAAATAAAATATCACCAGTTATATATCTGAAAAGCTGTGTATTATTAAATTAGTGACCCTCTGACCCTTCTCCAACGATTCGTACCGGAATGTGGCTGGCACCGACATGTCCACGAGCACAGAGGTGGTGAGTGTCTGATTGGACCCCTGAGGAACCACATCTGGCACCCCGTTTACTGTGAGGTTGGACATCGGCTGCAGTCTATCCACAGTTATGTTAAAGTGCTTTGTCAGAGTGCTGACATGGTTTGAGGCTGTCACCTGGAAGAGATGCAGGACAGATCATAGGAGTTTGTAGTCTGGAGCCAAGTCCAACTTTACACTTATAAGATGAGGGTATCTGCAGACTTCCACAAGTCAAGTGTAAGACTTTTTAAGACTGTTTTTATGCTGCCTTGAGTTAAATTTAAGACTGAAAAACTATAAATATCAAGGATGGTTGGGGAAACCTGCTGCATTAAAATCAAGCACAGCCAAAACTGTAAACCCAGCTTTATTAGCCTTCTCATATGGCTCTCTTCAGCCTTAGCCTAGTTTAAAAGTTTCTTTTGCATCTCGCCTCATATAGTTTAGCAACACAAGTCAGTCAGAGGCAAAAATAAATGTTGTCCACCCTACTGGTGAAAAATTTGCACTTATTTAGCGTTTAAACCTCTCACACCTGAGAGAGCAAACAAGCTAGCATGGATATGCTAGCAGCTAGCAGGCGGTAGCCTCAGCTGTGTGCGACTCAAACTTTTGCCTGACAGAAAAAAAAAACAAAAAAACATTAACACTTCTGTCTTGATAAAATATAAAACCTGTGATCAACATGTTTAACTTACCTTTTTAAAATGAATTTAAGACATTTTAGACTTTATTTTTGACACAAATCTAATATTTTTTAAGTATGCACAAACACCCTTGAGACTATGGTAAAAAAACTAAACAAAAAAAGACAGGTAAATGTAATTTTCAAGCATTTCAGTAAGCTAATATTTACTGATCATTTAATGTTTGGTAAAAGTTATCCATCCAAGTCAGGTCAGCTAATTGTCTTGAGTCATTGACTTTTACGGGGAAAAAAAAACAACAAATTTTCAGCATCGTCACTGTAATAGAAGCTGATTATTAATTGCTACTAAAGCATACTGTGAGCTTGTAGATGGCAGCGTTCTGGTAGATCACGTTGAGAACACTGTTGAAGTAAGTGAAGTAGGGCTTATCATCCACAGTCCACTTGAATGTGGGATTAGAACCTTTAAGCACCAACGCAGTGTAGCTCTAAAACACAGACAGACGACACTAATGTTAACTACAAATGGTCAACTTGCACCAAAATTGGCCAAAAACATAAACTTACCACAACGGACTCCATCAGGACCCTGTGTTCTGGGTCTGGCTGCACCACTAGCCCTTCGAGTGGATCTTCCAAATGGACGACCAAAGGCAGTGTGGCTTCTGTCACATTATTATGCGCCTCCAGCTCCACCTGCACTAGACCTCTCTGTTCCTCTTGTCCCAAACTCAGATCTAGCACCGCATACAAGACGGGTTCAGAGGCTTCGACTGTTGAACCTGACTTCCACCCGTTATCGCAGACAGCTGGGCTGGACAAAAACTCAGCAGGGCATTTCGACTGGAAGGTCACACTGACACTGCTGCCTCGTCGCGATACCCTCGTCTCATAGGGGGACTGCACACGGAGTACAAGCCTGGTGTTATTGGGCTGCATGTAGACCGTGCCGTTGTTCATAGGAGGGTGGAGGATCGTCAAACCAAGGGGAGGTACAACTCGGAGCGGACAGGATGCTGAAGATGGGTATGATGGTTCAGTGGTGGAAACCTGTCGGCAAAGTTTGGCTCATTTATTGTGGCTCAAACCTCCAATATGTTTTTTTTGTACATATCTGTTAAAACTGTCACTATGTAGAGAAAATCTGTGAAAAAAATTTAACTCTTCTCCCTTCTCCCTACCTAACTACAGAACTAAACCACTTGTTCAGAAACAATCAATCAGAATCAAGAGGAGGGTGTGAGCGCTGTCAATCATGCTTGTGTTTACGCTCTGCTCACGTCCTTCCTCTCTCTCTCTGCTGCACTGCAGCTTCTCTCCATCAGCAGAGCCTGCCATGAATGCTCAGGCTAGTTAGCATGGCCTCCGATGACGGTGAATAAATACTTTTCCTGAAACAAAGTTAGCTCAATGAGCAGCGAATTCACAAGATTGATTGACAGCGCTAATATCTTTCTCTGATTGTTGTTTTTGACCAGGAGCATAGCATTTCAGCAAATGGCAATCGTAGCTCAAGCAGGACATGGACCTTTTCACAGATTATCTGCCTTATATCATGATGTCAGGACATAGTGACAGTTAAAATAAAAAGGTAAAAAAACATTTATTTTCATTAGAACATAATGCTGCTTTAAACAGCACTAACTACAACACAATTATTTGCTTAAAGATTGAATTCTACAGCAATAAAAACTGCAAATTTATGCATGAAAGGCTTTTCCCTTCAGAACAAGAGTACCTAAGTGGCCTCTTTTTGCATGCATCATCTGTCAAATGCATGCTGGGAAATGACATGAGAATTGATGACTTACCAGCAGGCTGTAGAGTCCAGGCTGGGGTATACCAGCAGACAGCTGGGCCCCCTGTAGCTGGGTCCTGTTTTGTCCCACATACAGCACTCTGATGCCGCAGCTTTCCTCTTCCAGCCAGCCCCCTTTACCATTTCTTATAAGATTCTCCACATTCAGATCTGGGAAACCTGCTGACTGTCTGGTGTTGTTCATCCAGAACCACTCGGACAAGTTCAGGGCGAGGACCGGCTGTCGCCACGGTGACTGTGGAGATGACTGACAATGAAGAAGAGCTGATGGGCCGCCGTCGTGCTGCAGAGCGATTATATCGCCGGGTGACACCAGGATGTCCTCCAGCTGGTCTTGTATCTGCTGCAGAATCCAGACAATAAAGTTACAGAGAGCAGAAAGACAAACTGATCTTGATGGCAAAAAACTCCTCCTCTCACCAATGCACGTGCTGGTCCTGATGGGAGAGTGAAGACAATTTCATTCTTTAAGGTGTACTGGGGCCTCGACGTCCCTGGTGGCAGGTGGTGATCCCGGGTGCAGTTAGTACAGGATGATGGGTGGCACGGATGGGAAAGAATCAAGCAACGACCCTGAAAGGGACACCACTGCTGTGCCGGGGGGCACGATGGCGAATCTTTGATCAACGTTTGACTGGGGATACAAACCGCCACCGGAGAACAAGCTGGACCGCCGCAACCTGAGACAGAACATACATTTTGATCATTCTCTAGGGAACACACAGAAACTGCTGTTAGTAATGCTATGTATGCTACGGTGGCAATGCCAAACGAACGTTTAAAATACCATCTCACATTTATTTTATTATCTAAAATCAGACTTAGAAGGTCAAAAGTTTGCAAAAATCAAAAATCTGTCCCAAATCTCTGATCTGTGCGTCTCTGTTTTAATTGCACTGTTTTATATTTGATTGGAATCAAGTTCAGAAACTCAAAAACTATGTATTTTTTCTGATCACAGAACATTAACAACAAATTAACAACAATCTTCCCTGTAGAAGTTGTTGCTATGGGAGGAAGACTCAAAATGAACCATTACAAATATCTGACAGGGGTTTAGAAATGAACTCAGTGGAGGCACAAAAGCTGTAAGAAACTATTTAAAAACAACATATCAGCTGTTCAATTAGGTTTCCAGAACTGAGAGCCAGACCTCAGCGGATGCCGATCATTTCACTATTTCATACTTTGTAGCTTTGGTCGTTTCTCAACCAATCTTTCAGGAAGCCTGAATGAATTACTGTTCTGTTTTATTATTTAAAATTTTGGATTTGGAAAATGTTTGCAAATGTTTGGAAAAGTCACAGTCAGAGGAATTGGTCTACACGCTCAAGGAAAAACACGTGGTGATGATAAATATGCTAAATGAGCTGAAAGTGCAAGTTGTTAAAATAATCCTCTGAAGGAAGTTTAAAATGTGAACTCCAAATTATTTTGTCTTTGTTTTAAACAAGTTAGAAAGATTAGAAAAACATATTAAAGGTGTTTATTATAATTTATTTATTGTTATAAATTTGCTTCGGAGTCAAAAACTAGATTTGAAATTTGTCACTGTGCATAAATATTGTTGTAAGTGTGGCGATTGTTAAAGACTGAAGGCCTCACTAAGGAGAGGATCTTGTTTATTTGATCTCCCACTTTGCTCTCCAGTTTGACCAAGCTTTGCCTCCATTCACACACTTTCTTTGTCATTTACCTTAACGTCTTCAGACAGGGGCGGTCAGTGTAAGAGAATATGTGTAATTGGAGGTGTGGGTTCAGGTGGTCTATATGTGTGTGTGTGATTTTTAACCCCTGCTAGTAAAGACTTTTACATGTCCAGAGTATATGAGTGTGTTTCTGTGGCTGACTCACTGGGCAGCAGCAGGTGCTGGCCGGGACATTTGGGTCTGTAGGTCTGGAATCTGATGTGGACTTGAGAGCTTTGCTTATGGGTGATGATCTCCAAAGAGGACAGACGGCCAGCCTGAACAAAGCTCATCGCAGGAAACATGAGCACCTGAGAGCGGGAAAAAATGTGAAAAACGATATAAAAGATTATTTTATCTCACAATTATGTACTAGTCAGGTCATCCAGCAACTTGAAAACCAAAAGCCTTTCTGCTACAATATAGGGTTTTTGGAAGGGTTTTGTATGTATGTTAATATCTTGCTTGTGAGATATCTGAAGTTTTATATCTTTTTCTTTAGGATACAAATGCACCGCAAACTTATGTGCAAAATGTAAAAACAAAACAGGTCAAGCAATGGCTTTCCAACTCTTCATACACATAAACAAAAAACGTCCATAAGAAGGAAAGAAAGAAAAAATACATTCCAAACTATTTGGACTACTTTTGAGTTATTGTCAAGGGGCCTTTTCCATAGTCTGAATGATTTATAAAGGGCTGCGTTCACGTGCAGCCCCATCTCAACTCTACACAAACAAACATGAACACTGTTAATAAATTGATTTTCAAACAGTTTCTGCACAACAAAGTTAAGAATGTACAAACACGTTTTCACTGAAGACCTTTAAAGGTGCACATTGGCTAAGTGCATTTTTAATTTGGCATTTGTTTTCATTGTGACTGTATACAAAAAAGACTTTGTATACAGTCACAAGGGAAAGCAATACTTTTGGAAGGTATTGCAAAAGGAAAAGAAAAATCCCCCATGTCACCTAGGGGGCTTGTATAAGCTTTAAAATAATAATGTCTAAATAAACAGAAATTCCTCTTTACCTCTATGACATTGCTCAGAGACTGTGGAGCAGAGAACAGAGCTGTTGATAAATGGAGTAACGGATGGTTGGAAGGAAAGACGGCCATGCCCAACAGGTACACTCCGGCATCTGGAACGCGCACTGAAACAGGAAAAAAGCAGAATAAAAAGTAATTTAATACCATTTAGATTCATTACACAGAGTGATTTTATGTGTTTACTTTGATTAAAACTGTATCACAAGGAGAAGCCTCAAAAGGTCATTGCTAGAGAAGCTGGTTGTTCAGAGGGCTGTGTCCAAGCATATTAATAAAAAAAAAAGTTGAGTGGAAGGAAAAAGTGCAGTAGAAAAATGAGCACAAACAGCAAGAGAAACCACAGAGGATTTAAGAGGTTTGAGAGAAGTTTATAAGGCATGGAGAACAGCTGGAAGCAGTGCTTCCAGAGCCACCACACAAAGACGAATCCAGGACATCGGGCCACAAAAGTTACATTCTTTGTGCTAAAGTTACTCCAGAACCTATTAAAGTACCATTAAAGCTTAGCTGTCTTAACATCTCAGCAAAGCCATATACTGGTTGCCTCCACGCCAGCTGCACTGATGTAGTAAATGCTTTAAATATACTACTCTATGTGTAATAGATATAAAACACAAGTTTCACATTTTGAATACTATCACTAAATATAATGTGATCCCAAAATTGTAGTAAAACGGTTTACTAAATTAAAAATATTGGTGGTAATATGAAGCATTCTCTATTAGAGAAATGAAAACTATACAGTCTAAGACAGTGCAGTAGTTGCTCTATTATAATAACCAGTTAGATTTGCTATAGAGATACACAGGTTTGTTAGATTTCAGACAATTATAGGGCATTTTGGACGCTGCTGAATTATGACAGCAGCAGTGTTTGAGCCTGAACATAATTTATGTTGCATGGATGCCTGCTGTAAGCTTGAAGCACACCAGCTTAACCAAGAAAGCTCAGTTACACTAGTTTCCTGGACGAGTAAGTCCAATCAGATACTCTGAGCAATTGTTCTTAGTTACTTTTGAGAATCATCTAAATCTTTTTCATAAAATCCTCATCATAATTAGGGATTTTATGCTTAAATTGCCAAATTCAAATTTGTCACTAAATAGAGGCCAGCTTAAGAGATATCAGAAACAAACGTTAGAAGAAAGTCACAGAGATAAAAAAAAAATCTGAAAAAACAACAAAAAAACAAGACTTGAATTATTTATTTACTGAAGAGTGACACAAAGAAAGACGAACTGAAAAGAACAAATGACGCACCATGAAAGACAGATAACCAGTGCAATCAGCTGCTAGTCACACACTCATATATCCATACATGCACCAAAAATATAACACAACTATCATGCTGTTTCATTCCTACATGTCCTGATTTTTATTCTATTGTATTAGAAATACTTTGAGGGAATTCCAGACAGAGTGAAACTTTTTCAATTTAAAGACTTCTTTGTTTAGAGTGACTCATTCACATTATGTGGCACACTTAGCATTAAGATTAAGTAAACATTTTGCACTTGGCAGTGTGCTCTCCATTTAATGGTTTTGCAACAAGCTAATTTCGTAGGAAAGATTTTAAAAGCCCTTTCACATTTTGCTAAATACCCACATGTTGAAGACTTAATATTACATTTATTTAAAGTGCTGCATTTTTCTAATTTATTGCTACAATAGAACCAGAAATTACAACATCAATGGTCTGTCACTTCCAGCAGAGTGAAATTTATTTTTAGTCGTCAGGTCCTTCACCTTGATGCATTAACGCCACACGTAGCAAGTGTGCTCAGTGTTAGCACACATGGATCATAATGGTGGAGCTATTTTAAAGTTGCTGTCCAACTGGAGCCAGTACAGTAACAACTTAATGCAAATTATTGTCTGTCGTTATTTCTCTTCCCGCTTCAGTACTGTACCAGGACGTTTGTTGAGTATCAACGGTCATATCTGAAAACTCCAGATTGGTACCAGATTTAGGCAACTCGTATCCAAGTTGCCTGGGTTCCATTTCTAATCCGACCTGAGAAGATCTGAAAAGGTCAGATAGAGGTCACACAAAGCAAAAACATAAAATTTGATTTGGGTAACTTCAGGCTGCAGTGTGAACATAGCCTTAAAGTCCAAGGAAAACATGATAAGACTTATGTTGAAAGTGACGGAAATCAAAGCTCTCGCACAAGGACCAATTTATACAATTTGTGCTCCAATTGTGAGAGGAGCTTTAAGAAAGGCCTACCTACACTTAGATTGATTAGCTGTGATATTGAGGGCGCCTGCACAACCTAAATATGTGGAAAATTCATATAATCAACCTTGCGGTTTGGTGCTCGAGGTGAACTGGAGGGAATTTGCATTTGTATTGAATGCGCCTCTTTGCATATGATCAGAGGGTGTGTGTGTGTGAGCATACCGTGGGGGTTGTATTGGCAAACATAAGCCCTCTTGGAGTCGCAGAGGTGAGAGCTGGTCTGACCGCTCTGATCAAAGGACACGCACACGTTTCCGCCAGAGATGGACGAGCGCGGCTGCTGGCCTCCCTCCCCGTCCTGAGCCTCAGATCCGTTCACCCAGAGCAGTTTCCCTGGAGAGTCGACGTCGCTCAAGCCCAGCCACACGCCTCGCTCCCTGGTGCAAAAATTACCAGAACATTTTCAAGTAGTAAAAAAGAAAAGAAAACTACATGCATAGGAAAAATACAACAAAACGAGTCAAAAAAAAAAACATAATTGATTGTGAAGACTCACAAAAGACGTTCTGAATTATGTCCCAACTTTTCAATCAATGATTGCTGCCACAAAGTGGTGAAAGGAAGCTTTAATTGGACTTTAAGGGGATTGGATTGTGTAAGTCTGAACTGTAGAACAAAATCTTGTGGATATGCGATGTATTTTTTTTATTCCGAGGTGCATACAGAGCCGAATCAACTCCCCACACTCATTTTCCTTCCTGTCACATAGAGAAGGAAAAGGAAAGGAATCTTTTTTTTTCACATCTGTGAAAACAACATCAGATAATAACTTAGTGGAAAAGGCTCAAGAGAAAAGAGAGAAAGTTTTGAAGTCACTCATGAAAAAAAAGCATAAGCCCTCTTATATAAGCAAAAGGGAGGAGAAACAACAGTAAAGGAGGAGAAAGAGGACAAGCTCCATCTGCAACATTTTTTCTTTTCCTTCTTCTTTTATTCATGTCAAGCTACGAGACCAGGGCCTCTACCTTCACATTAACATACACAGAGCTGGTGGGAGTACTGTGAGGGTGTTTAGCTCACAACGCAGCTGTGCTTTCACAGATGTGTTTTTGGAAATTTCTCTAACCAAAACAGCAAACACTTGGGGTCGTCTCAATCGGGACGATTCCCAAAGAGTTCAGTCCACAAACAGCTCGTCACACAACGGATAAAGATAAGCAGTGGGAGCTTTTGAGGATCATCTTGATGTGCAGAACACAATGCATGGAAGGTTAATAGTAAATTGTATCGGAGGATAAATGCAAGGCAGAATTTTCCACCTCAAAGTTTGTTTGTCCGTTTGTCACATTTAAATGTTGCAGATCTGTTCAAAACCAGGGAATGATAACCTAAAAAATATGAAAAAATACAACTACTAAATGATCCTAATTTAATAAACCAATTATATGGTTAGGAAATCATCCACCTGAAAACAAACATTAACATTATACACATATTAAGAATCATTCTATCAAAGACAATCCTCTGTATAATCATATACATTCAAGACAGATACCAGGGTTTCCCCCAGTGCATCATAAGCCTGGCGGCCACCAGGCTTTGTAAATGCTTGCATTTTTAAAAACTTTATAGTTGGTGTTCAGATATTAATCTTCCAATCTTCCAATAACACATAATTATCAAGTGATAGTGTCAAATTTCATGTCAACTTTAAATATTTTTTAACTCCAAATCATTTCCTGCCGCTGGATGAATGACTGCCGAGAGCCACAACCACCGGGCTTAGCAAGTTTTCTGGGGGAAACCTCAGATACAACAATCAGGCATAACACTATCACTACCTGCCTACTAGTGTTAGGTTCCTTTAGCTGCCCAAAATGGCCCTAAAAAATGGTGACATGGTAAATGGTAAATGGACTGAACTTATATAGCGCTTTTTCCGATCATTTCTGACCTCTCAAAGCGCTTTACACTAGAGTCACATGGCAAGTACTCCACAAAGGCCCTAAAGATGTGCTGTGCTATCTGGCAGGAGGTCCTTTAAGTCCTCTGTGGGTCAGACTAGTTCGCTCAGCACTTCCCACAGACGCTCGATCAGGGAATTTAGTCAACACCTTAGAGTCGTTGGTGATCTTCTCAAACCATTCCTAAAGCAGTTTTTCATTTTGACATTATTTCTCTGCTGAAAGAGAAATAAATTTGGGGATACTGCTTTCACAAGAAGGTGGTCTGCAACAGTACTTGTTTGGATGTACAAAAGACGTTCCACATGGATGGCAGGACCCAAGATTTCCCAGATGAACATTGGTTTTTGCTTTCTTCTCTGGGTAAGGGATGGATGCATTTGAAAGTCAATATTTCTCACTAACAGGTACCACGGCAAAGAGACAATCTCATTCACTCCTCTTGTTACTGTTGCTAATCTTGTGTTCTCTGAACCTTCTTTCTTCTGAATATACAACATAATGAAAACTCCACATGCTTATTTCACCTTGCCGGAGACCGACAGAGAGCATCTGCTGCACTTTAAGCTCCAAACTTTGTGAGAGAGCTGACAGGAAATTAGATTTTCACTTGAAAGCTTCCTAAACATCCTGGTTGAATTTGCCTTTCTTCCGCTTGAACTTACTGATGGAAATCACGGCACTGGCTTAATGTTATGTCATTACAATGAGAAAAACACTAAGGCCCCATTTCACTCACTGTGTGACTTTGCGTGCCAGCAGGTTGCGCAGTTCATCACTCCTAACCACAGCCAGATCCCCGTTGCGACTTAAACACTGCTGTCGAGCATCTTTCCAGCTCAGCTCCGCTGGAAAGATCTGGAAGCAGCTGGAAGACTTGCTGTGCAACACCCCTTCTCTCGGAGGACAGTCCGGGAAGGCTGGCGAGAAAACAGCAAACAGTCATGTGATTTCTCAGAATATCTGAAGTCACACTATGTGTGAAAAGACAGTTCCTTCTTGGAACAAAAAATGATTACTAAAAAAAATATTCAAGAACACAATAAATGTGATTTTAAATATGCTTCTCATTTGATCATTACACCTGGTTTGTTTACCTGTTTATTAAACTTTTTATTGGAAAAAAAAAAGGCAGAGAGGAAAATAAACATGTGTCGGTATCTCAGCATGGTGTCCCATATCCTATCTATGAGAACATTTGACTTGATTGATCATAAGTCATTTTCATACAGTAAACACTCACATATTTTAGCCGTCTACCAGAAAAGCCCAGGTAGTTTTGAACAAGGTGTGAAATGAACAGACATTTTGTTACATGACAGTAAAATTAATGGTGAAAAAGTTAAAAAGTCATCTAAATTGGTCCTGAGGAGTGAAATCTAAACCAAGAGGAGCTTCATCTGGATTCGACTTCATTAGATATTCTACTGAATATCTAATGAATATGTATTGTGAAGCAATCAGGCAAAAATTCTACAATGACGTCTAAATGTAAAATAACGGAAATACTAAAATATTAGTAATAAATATTCCGTTTTTATAATGTAATTTTTCTCTGTTTTTTAGAGGTACCTTCAATTGTTATTGAGTCTTATTGCTTCAGATTAACACAGTGTTCAAACCTTAGACGTTTAAGTGTGAAAAAATAAAACAAAATAATAATACACATATTTGTATACCTTGTAAATGTAAAAAAGTTTAGAATTAAACAAAGTAAAACAAAATAATATCCCCATCATTTATGACTAAAACCTGGATTGTGTATTTTTCTAAAAACTGTGCTACATAGAAACTAAAACACAGATCAAATCACATCAAAACTTTGATATTATTGTCATGCTTCTGGATTAAAAGTAGAGATAAAGGGAGTAAAATTTCTTGAACAAATGAAAACTGCAGTACGTAAAGAGAGAAAAATAAAGATAAGGAACCAAGAAGTGCATAATTGAAACTTGTTTTTGATTTATATACAAACTTCCATTAACTACGCAATAAAGCAAACTGTTACAGGAAGTTAGAAAGTTATTAAGATGTGCTTAAAAAACATAGCAGAGACTTGTTGATTTGTGAAAAGTAAGTCTTTAAAAGAGATGTATAAAAAAGCGGTTGCTTTGGGAACAAGGATCAGATACTGGATATTAATAATAAAAAAAAAATCGTTTGTCTTAGAACAATTTGGCTTAGAACGTTTATCTCACACTGCTGATTTATTACAGCTGCCCTTCAAAAACAAAACATGATTACATCTTTTCTTGAAGAGTAGTGAAATTAGACTAGATTTCAGTTTCCCATCTGACAACCTTCCACATTAAACTAAAACCAAGATCTGCATCATAAAGACAACAACGAGCAGTTTGGGGTCAGAAAACATTTCTAACAGGGACTGGTAATCTGCACATCATCATTAGTTTCACAGAGTTCGTGTGTTGGTATTTTTCTTTTACCTTTGGCAACCTGGACATCATCCTGTGAGATTGTCCAGTTCACATTTAAGCCGATGCCGCCCCAGCTGACCAGTGTGACATCCACACTCTTGTTGGCCACGACGAACGACGGACAGTGCAGCTCGAGTTTGGGAGGAAGAGCCACGGTCACGTCTGTCCACGCAGACACCTGAATAACAAACCCAAAGTCAGACGCTTATCGTTCTTTTACCTGGTCACAAATGTTAACAATAGTTTGGGTTCATAATTGTAGTAAAAGACTTGCAGTAAAAAAACACATATTTCTATAAATGAATGCACAAGTTTTAGTGTATTGAATCATTTTATGTATTTCTAACTCTTCTTAGTAGAATTGGTGGATATTGTGAATTTAAAATGGTTGGTTTTCTGTCCCGGACCCGGCACATCAGGGCATTATCCGGCTTTCTCTACTTCAAAGAAAGTCTGACTATTTTGGGATCATTATTGTCCTTTTGGAACATCATCTTGTGTCCAAATTTCAAGGATGAAGTCATTGATTTGAATTAAATTTGATGGTTTTCAGGTTATTATTCCACTTTATCCAAAATACCTGCACTACTGTCTGGCCGTTACTATCTCACATTATGCTATGACAACAATTTACCAGTATATTCCAGTTTATGATAAACTAACCATTGTTTTTTAACTTTTTTTTATTACATCTGCATCAGATTGTTAAACGTGAAGACAACATGTTATTCCAACAGGACAAAAGACTCCAAATACACATCAGAAGTGTTTTGGGAATGGATAAAAGAAGCTACAAGTAAGGTTATGGAAATCTCCAATCCCAGTTATATCAGGCATGTGTGAATTTTGCTTAATAGCCTGGGTCAGTGCCAGGAAAGCAAACAGTTTAAATGGATGAATTGAAATTTAGCAGTCAAATATCCAGGCTGAGTTTTGTCCAGAAGCATGTCGATGCCACAAAAAGATAATAATAGACTTTATGTACATATTTAGATGGAAGAGGAAAAAATTCACTGAAAACTCCAGGTAGGATCTTGAAAAGTAATCATTTTAAAAGCATATTTTTAAAAGTGTAAACTACTGACTGGCAAGGCAGAGCTTAAAAATAGACCCAAAGGCCTTCTAAGCTGTAAATGGACAAAACCAGTTCTAGGAATAAATGAGAAGCATTCAGTAAAAAAATGTGCCTCTAACCTCCTTGTGTCCAGCCCAGGCCTTCAGACTGACTTTGTAATGTCCTGGAATTGCAAACTTGTGAGCTGCTGTGGTGACACCCTTTTCCATAGAGCTGAGACGAGGCGAGAGATCGCCAAAGTCCCAGGAAAGGGTCACGGGCGTGACAGAGGAGGTGGCGGAGAAAACGATGAGGTCGTGCACGCTTTGCAGTGGGAGAGCCCTGAGCGAGACGGAGAACTCCACCGCAAACACATCACGGGCCAAAGTCCACCGACATTCCTGTCAATTGAAGGAAAGTATGTGAGGAAGTGGAGGTCTTGGTATTAATGCAGAAGAGTGTTTTAGAAGCAAAACAAGCTTTATTTGTTAAAAAACAGGGTAAATAAAAGTGCTTGGGTGGAAAATAAAGTAAGAAGATGGGACATACAGTGCAAGAGTAACATCTGAAATAATATAAAAAGAAAGAAGCATTAAAATGCAAACTCTACTGCAAATTAAAGGCTAAGACATAATCTAAATGACTGAATAATTATTAACGTTTACATGAAAACTGACAGAAACTGTGATGTTTTTCGTCCTGATTTTAAAAAGCCAACAGTTCCTGCAGGTCTCAGGTTTTTAGGGAGTTTGTGTCCAAGCTGAAGAGCAAAGGAACTAAACGCTGCCGTCGTTGTTTAGTTCTGGTCTTGGGAGCACTGAGTCTCTGAAGACTTCAGGGTTTGAGCGTCTTTAAAGTAAATTAGTCCTGATTTGACAAAAACCCCTTTATTTTGGCGAGTCCGATCTCTAACGTTGAATCTTTGGGACCAAAAATAATGTTTTCTGTCTTTCTTCATTAACCGGAGAACATTCTGTCCCATCCACCCACAAATATTATGAACACGCTGAGTTGAAGCGCTCCATAATCTGAGCGAGAGAAAGCGTATGTAGTTAAGTCCAAAATTATTTACACCTCTGGCAGACTTAGACTTAAAACATTTCTCACTCAACAGAGAAGTTTGTATTTGATTAAAAAAGGGATGGAATATTTCAAAATGAATAAAACAATGTAAAAATATATATCTCTTGAGATAAGATGACATCTGGTTTGATTTACATTTCATGACACATCAAATATGTATTTACACCATTCTCAAAATCTCTGTAAAATTACAATGAGATTGAATGATATATTCTGGTCTTAGCTGTGAATGAAAGTGAGCCAAAAGTGCAGCCTTGAGGAACTCCCGGTAATCTTTGTTCACTCATGTTTACAGCTGGCAGGTGACACGAAGCACTCTGTTAAACACGATCTGAAAATAAAGTCCGGAGTAAAGTAAATAGAATAAAGCAACGCGCGTACCGTCATCACATGGCGGTTGGTGCAGGCGGCTGAGCAGTGGGATCCGCTGATGAAGTTGGGCTCATTGTTCGTGCTACACAGACACTCGTGCCTTTCTCCCAAGCCTCCGTAAAGGTGCGACAAACCGAAGCACACGCTGTTACACTGCTCGCGCGTGTAGTTCCCGGGCTTAGAGTAAGTGAAGATCACCAGCTCACTTCGACCTCCTCCTCGGCTGCTGCTGTCCTCCAGACAAGCGGCGTAGCTGAGACCTGAACCGCAGACGGAGGATTTAAGGTTTAATTATAAGATCTCTCATTTTACCAGGAGAAAAGGTCAAACGGTGAAGTGTTTATTGCTCTAATGTCTACAGATTATCATGAGTCCAGTGTAATAATATAGCAATAATCTGAGTTTTAAAGATAGGAATGAAATAATTAGAAAATATCAAACAACGTTGTGATGAGGAGATCTGATATTTTTCTTGCTGCCTTTGTTTTTGGGACTCAGAGGAAGCATCTGAACCAGTCACAGGTCTCTGTGGACAGGATAAGGTCAGCTGGATTAATCTGCTAAACAAAGATTAAGAATATGGTTGCCAGTGCATGTCTGGTGGGAGAGCTGCAAAATCTCCAAATATGGATTGCTCTCTCCTTCTTTATCTTAATTTCTGCAGATTCATATCAGTTATGTATTTTTTATTATTGCTCCAAGAATGGCCCTTCTGCGGGGTTTCTTTTTTTGCATGCATCTGAAAAGGTTTGTAAGATTTTGGGTAAACATTTAGATTTTATTTTTACCACAGGTTTGCAGGCTAATGTTGAGCAAAGGCTGTTGGCAGAGCGCAGGCGGGTGGTTGCACAGCATAGCATGAGGGCGTCGGACCTGGACTCGTTTTTCCTTGAGGCACTTCACCAACCGGAACAGCTCACAGTCACATTTAAAGGGATTACTGCTTAGATCGCTGTGGAAACAAACAGACAGGACTAAAGTTATCAAAAGGTAAAATTTATTTATTTATTTTTAAATCCCAATAGTCAAGAGTAAACAGCTTATATTGCCTTTTCAGGATGGAAGCTCTTTATGTTTGTTCAGCCCATAATGAAAGTTTGACTTCTTCAACTGTTGACTAACATGCCAATTTTTTAACATCTCACCAAAAAGCTAAAATGTAATGGTTTAAATCAAAGCTAATTCAAGTGGTGCCTTGGCCTAGTCAAAGTCCAAATATTAAAATAGAGGAAAATTAATGGAAAAATGAAAAATGCTAATTTTTTCTATTTAATTTCATTGAGCTTAAAGGGCAAGAAATGTTTTAAGGAATAGAAACATTCCTTGAAAGACTGCTGGCAACAAAAGCTACTTCCAGAAGTTTTTTTTTCTCATGTAGTTGCATGCAAATTCACACTTAAAATAAATAATTTTCCTTTTTCTTATTTATGTATAACTCTGTGCTTGTCTAGCACATAAAATCGAAAATCTGGGCAGTTGAAGGGCTGCGAACACTTTTTCTAGGCTTTGAACAAACTATCCAAATTTAAATGCTGTAATTCATGCATGTTTATCTCATTTGATTAAACCACATTTTGAAGTTGTTTACAGAAACCATCAAGTCTTTTCTCATCCAATAAATTTTCCTGGAGGTAATAGTGTGTGGAGAAATCACTGAGCAAAACTGGATGCAGCGTCGCTCCAATGAAGCTGGCACAATGGCTCCGTTCAGCTGAATTCATGGTAATTAATAAATATTCCTGTGGCAATGGAAAGTGGTTTTGGCTCACAGTGGCTACCAGCTGTGAGGCATTTTTAATCAGTTTCCTCGGTCCGCCGCCTTAAAGGCAGCAGTGAGCTGATGCTTCGTCCTGCCAGACGCCAACTAGCCTGACTGCCCTGACTGCAGTCAGCCGTTCATGTCACTGCTGCAAAACAGGCACGCTTTAGAAAGACAGAAAAGTACGTGAAAGTCCAGAAAACAATCAACAAATCACTAATAAACAAATCTCAACAGTCGCATTCAACAAATTAGAATATTTTTTAAATGTTCATTTCATTTGCTAAGTGAAGAGCATTGTAAAGATTAGCCACACACAGGTTTAAACCTTTAATTCGGTTCATTATGATCATTTTCTGCCTACAGCTGATGAAAAGGCGAACATATTAAGATGTTACCAATAAAAAACAGAAATGCAGACAAAATGAGAAGTATCTTTAATACCAGCTTAACGGTTGTTATTTTCAACAAAATGTACTTTTAATCTAACAGATTTATTGCAATATATTCTAATTTATGTAATATGTCTATTAGAGAAAGAACAATATTGGTTAAAAGATTTACGTAAAAAAATGTATTTGTTTGGACCAAATATTTAATCGGGCGTCTTCCTTTATTTACAAACCAGTGTAAAATAATTTCAGTTTTGTAACTCATTAATTCACAAATTACTTTCTGAAGTCAAACTTCTAATGATTTCACTGATATCCCCAAAAATGCAATGATTTTGACACGCTGATGCTTTAGAGAAGGTAAAGCATTGTAAAGTAGAAATGTTGCAGCATTTTTAATATTTTCACGAGTTTTTAAGCCAAAACAAACCCTTTGATTTTTAAAAAATTAAACCATACTGTTGGGATCCGGGGTTTTTGTTTTCTTTGTGGTTTTTTCCTGTTTGCCTGCTGGTTCCCTCTTCATCCAGATGGTGACCCAGAGGCTGCACACTTTGGAGGGCGTGGCCGCCTACTCAGTCAGCGCACCTGTGAGTCATCACCCAATCATCCTGGAGCTTAAGAGGAGCAGACTGCCAGCACCTTGTCGCCTGAGTGTTTGCCAGTAACGGTACTCTAGCGCTCCTGAGTTAGCTCTCTGCTTTCTCCTTGAAGATTCTTCTAGTAATTGTTTCTTGTTGCCTCCATCTCTCTCAGGTAATTCCTCGTGACACCTTGGATGTTTCCCGGTGAAACCCCAGACCTGTCTTTTGGATTCCTCTCTCTTCGTGACGCCGTGGTCAGATACTCACTGGTTGCCCGAGTCCCTTTGTTATCTCTGCAGTTTAACTGCAACCATTCCTGGATTTCCCAGCTGGCAGTCGGCTCGCTCCTCTGTTGTCCTCCATGCCTGAACTTACCTGTCCGCCCTCCACCGCAGCCTCCTCATCGTCAACCCAGCGCTAGTTCAGTCAAAAACCTCACCCTGGAACCTGGACCATCCGAAGGACACCCACAAAGGAACCAAGACCACGAACCCACAGTTTCCCCTCCTCTCGGTGAAATTATTCTGCAAATCAAGTAAGACCAGTCTACTTCTCTTTAATATTCCAGTTATCCCATTACCTCAAACTCACCATCTTCCTTGCTGCTCTTCAGTGTGCAGACGACTCTGTGTACTTTCTCCAAGGACCAGACCCTTTCACCAACTATTATGTATTGTTCAAAAACTTTATTTATCCGATTCCTGTTCTGTAAGTGGGTTAAGAAACTGGAACCCATCATGAAGCATACTCAGAGTAGGGATTTAGGTTAAATACTAAGATGGGTTCAGCTTTTTGCAGCCATGGACATTCAGTCTTGCCTGGGCTAAAAATGCATATTTTGATGATCCACCAAACCATCATGCTGATCAGCATCCACCAGGAAAAAAAGAAACTGTCAAATTATTTTGATCTTGGTTGTAACGTAAAGAAAATCTGGAAATTCACTTTAACTAAAACTGCAACACAGAGCAAATAGAAAAAGGGTAAAGTAGAAATATCTTATAAGAAAAATAAAAATAGCAGTGATAGAGTATAGTGAAGATTAGAGTACAAAAGCTGCTGAACTGGATAACAGTACACCATTTTTGGTAATTTCATACTTTAAATGATCCCTGTGGAAAGTCAAAGAGTCACAATAAATAATGAATACTTACATTTGTGTTAGGTTACATAAGTTGTCGCATATCCTTTCGTCAATGGTGGTAATTTGATTGTTGCTCAAATCTCTGGGGGTAGAAACAAAGAAATCACTTTTGACGTTAGAACAAAAAGTCTTGTCTCTTCCTCTTTAATTGCACTATTTAATTACTGGCACATTGTCACTTTGACAAGATCAGCGATGTGTGGGTTTGTCAGGGAAAACGCTACCCGAAGAAAAAAGCCCTTTGAGTAGAGAGGATCTAAAACATTTCTTCCTGCTTTATCTAGTTGTGTGCTAATGAAAAGGAGCTTCGGACGACAAGATCACGTCTCTCTCAGACGATGCCATCACAAGACTGCCGCCGGTGTTCTCGACAGAAAATTCAACACAGCCCAGTTCTGTTCCTCCGTGATTTATTCTGCCAAATATGTTCTCTTTTCATTTAACTAATGGTTATTTTAGAAATCAATTAATCAATCGGATAAAAGTTGGAACATTCTGCAGATTTTTCACTTAAACACTTTTTTAAATATATAAGAAATACATTAAATATGGAAATAAACAAACAATTCAATTCCTTTTTTTAAATGAATAAATCATTTTAGGGGAAAAAATGTTTGCTAAAGCTAAAACTAAAAACCTTTAACATCAACATGAGGGTTATTAATGCTAAGTTTGTCTGAAGTAGCATTAATAAAGTGCAGGGCTTATGTGTTCATTATTTATTAACCAATTATTAATTGGTTAATAAAAATATATAATTTAATTAAGAGATTTTGCACATATGTTATAGGCAGAAAGTTTGTACAGATAAAAATTTTTATTATCTTAAATGCAAAATGCATATTCATTTGTACAGTTTTGGCTTAGTTACTGCTCTGACTGTGTTGTTCTTCAAGCAAGTGGCCTTTTTTTGAGTCTGTTTAATGCAGTTAATCAATTACTAACTCAGTTATTTCAATAATTGATTAGTCACAATTAATCATTTCAACCCCACTCTTCATCTATGTGTCTTGCTTTCTGTCTCCTTTCCCCTCTTCCTCTCGCCACTCACTCCCTCCTCACTCCTGAGAGCTGAATAATGGGCCCGTTGTGTGGTGGTTTGGACGGAACTGATGGAAACCATCAGAGCTCGCCCTCATCACACACACCCCCACACACACGTGCTTAAATGCCCGTTCAATGAGTGGAAAAAGAAAAGTAATGCAAGAAAAAGATGAAAAGAGGCAAGTGGTGGGAGCCCTGGGCAGTGAGCTGTAATTGAACTTAATCGTAGCGTGATTCGCATGTGTGCGCACTATGTGGGGCTTTTTTTAAGCACCGCAGTCCGACTAAAATACTCCTGGGATTTCAGCCTACTTGCATTCAGACTAAACCGAGATTTTTCCTCCTCTGCACACTTTTCATGTTCCTCGTTCACTTCTCCCCTCAACTCGGAGACGGGCGGATCCACATCCCCCTCCTCTTTAACTTTATGCTCACAGAACTGACGACGGCCCACAGCAGGGGAGACCTTCACGATGGCTGATTAAATGTTCAGTACTTGAGTCATTCCTCTTTTTGCTTCCAGTGACCCAGACTTTCTTAAAATCACTTAAAATGATCCTCATCAACATATATTCTCTTCAACATTTATCTTTGGACCTTCACTGCTGTAAAAGAGACTAATCGTCTTCTCTAGTGTTTTCAGCTTGAGGTTTTGTCTTTTATCCCCCGCTTGTTCACTTTTTAGGGCACACAGTTCAAAAATACACAAACATAGAAATAGATAGAAAAATCCAAAAGGAAGCTGTATGAAAATTGAACAAATACCACTTCAAAACTGTGTGACGATATTAATATATATATATATATATATATATATAAAAATACCAATGTTGTCTTTCCTGTAGATGGATTATTAAATGATTTAACTGTGCCTAAGTTAAACAGCTGATTTTGATATTTAATGTAAATAAAAAGATGTGAAATAATTAGCTGGAGTAGAAAGCAAAGGAATTCATGAACCTCATCGCATTTGTTATATTAAAACCACAAACATTGATGTATTCTGTTAGAATTTTATGTAATGGATTTACCACAAAATAACACATAATTAAGTGCAAGGAAAATGATATATAGTTTTCAAGATTTTTAGAAATAATGTTAATGCCCCACTCATCAGAGTAAAAGAGTCATGAATTGATACCATTTTTGCGTAAAGCTTTTTTATTTAATTCATTGAATTGTTTCTCCACATTAGGTAAATGTACTCAGACTAAAGGTTGGATTAAAAATCTTGCGCCCTTTCTATCATATGTCTTACTTTTTATACATTATTCTTTATTTAAATGAAAAGAAAAAAAGATAAAAAATGGCAAAATTTTAAAAAATGACAGTTTTCAGCAAAGTTTCACCTTCTTTTGCATTTATCTTTCCTCATAAATGTGACATGTGAAATTCTCTCCTTTCAAGTTATTCTTGTGCAGGAATATTAAGGAATTAGAGTTTCACCACAATGACAAATGGATAAAGAAGTCGAGATAAATGAATCAAGGAGACGATGACGCAGCACAGTGTTTACTTACAGCTCTCGGAGGCCCGTGAGACGATCCAGCAGGCTGGTGTCAAGGGAGGAGATGTGGTTCTTGGACAGATCTCTGTGGGAAAAGAAAGAAACCCAATATGTCCACATTTAAAATAACCACATGCACACATAACAACTCAAAAACACATCATCATCATCAGTAGCCAGAAGTGAATTATGTAGGGTAATTATTTGGGATTAGGAGAACCACACACTCAACCAGCAGAGTAACGAAAGGCCAAAAACATTTAATTAATAAAGGTCAAGATGAAGACGAGCACAACCTGAAGCAGAAATATGAGATGGGAGGAGGATTTGGAGGGTCACCTCCTCTTTGCGATCATTAATAACACTGGTGTTCCCACTGTAGTTTTATTCACTGTAATATGACAATAAAAATGACTAAATGCTTTCACTAAAAGCATAGAGGTAGTTTCTGAACTCGTAAAGTTTAAAGCCAGAACAGAAACAGGAAACATGGAAGACGTTGACTAATGAGGAAATAACACTGCAAAGGTCAACTCCTCAAGCACCTGCCTTAAAGCAGCGTTTGTCAGGACGACAGCTAATTATATACATCTGCTTCATCCGCTCCTCTGGCTCTGCTCCTGAAGCAGGAGTAATCCCTTACTCACACACTTTCACATAGTTCTCATTGCTTATCAGTGACAGGAAGAGGAGATCAGAGCCGAACGAGTGTTGAGGGTTCGGTTTGGTACTGAGCAAACAGAGCAGATCGGCAACCACTATCTTACTGTAAGGATGTTCTTTTCATTATTCATACTATAACACTGATTGTTCATAGCCTGATAAGAAATGAAGTTAACACACTTAATAACACTTAAAAGTGAAAAAGGTTTGAGATACTCAAATCTACAGTATTTTCAATATCTTGATCTGTAATATTTAATATAAAAGAAGCTTTTCTGTCATTTTAATTAAATGACAGAAAAGCTAATTGAAGTCTGCAATTTCAATATGCTTATTTTTTCTTCTCAAAATTTGAGATTTCATGGTTGAAGTTGGCAAAAATGACTCTTAGAAGTTGGGATATTCATGTACGAAAGACGAAAGTTTTGCACAGACCTGACCTCCCAATCCAATATGGCTGCCTTGCATACCAACTTAGTGATTGCAAAAAAGTGAGAGAAAAAAGAAACAGTAGCTTTATTTACTCTTCTAAAAATCTTTGACCCATTTAAAATTTTATGCCCTAATGATTTTAAAGCCTTCTTTTAGACATGTTCCTGCAGTGTTTAAAGGTACAAAAACAGAGAAATGCTCTCTTATTGGCATGATTTGCTGTTTGGTTGCTGACAATATCAATGAGAAAATCCCACTTGTTTTCAAACCTGGGACTGGAATACACAGTTAGGTTGGGTTTGATGCCATTCCAGGGTCAAAGTTCAGACTAAGCAGAATGAAACCACCATTATTTTGTCATCATCACTTCATCACTGTTAGCCTGTTTGTTTTTACCTCACAAATAACTCAAAACAAAATCTCTTTTCAGATTAATGTGGAGTTTATCCCAATGTCTTGTGGTATTTATTGAAGTAACGTATAAAAAGAAAAAATGTATTGAATAATTTTTCTAATTTATTGATATTTATTAACGCTCTCATGGAACCGACATTGAAAAAAAAAATGTTCAAGCCACAATGTCAGTTTTCAGGGTTTGCAGCCTTCATCATAAATGTACACTTAGGGCACAGTTTGAGCAATCCCAGACCTAAATTAATCTTTATAAAATGCCAGCCTTGCAGGATGTTGTTCGTTTTGCATTTGGTTTCAAATGTAATATAAAGCAAAGTGGCACTAAACAGAAAATCTGGATCAAGCCTGTTTTTATTCATGAGCTGTGCTGTGTGGAGCAGCATCTGCAGGAAGCTGGGTAAGCCATGCTAAGCTTGTCAATTCTTTTCCTGAAAAAAAGAAAAAACTATGCTAAAAAAAAAAAAACCCACTTCAAAACAGCCTGAGTATATTTCTCCAAAGATGTTTACGATTTGTAATTTTCACATACCCAAAATGCATTTTGTATACACACACACAACCGCAAAAATGGAAATAAGAGTCTGCAGATAACATTTCAGAGATGTGTGGAGTTAAGTGACTTTGGTTTCCACTGTCGGGATTCCCAGCAAAGTTTCAGCTGCATGTGAGAATAAAATTGCAAATATATATATATATATATCTAGGAAGAAGAAATATAACGTTGAAGGCGGACAAAAACAGTCTGCTAATATGCAACAGTGAAATAAATAACTGCAGTAAAGTGTCGCTCAGCAGGTTCTGAATTAACAGAAAACACAACCAGAACCAGAGAAAAAGAAGGTTGGAGTGTATGGGGCGGCACGCCTCTCTTTCTTCTCTCACACTCTTACTTTTCGTGTGTGTGTGAACAGAGCAGGACGCCCGTTCCCAAAAGGAAACATCTGTACATTCCAGACCAGCTGTGTAAGAAAAGATGGAGACCGAGAGACGAGCGAGGGAGAGAGAGATAGAGAGAGAACGAGGGCGAGCTCTGCTCTGCTAAACCCATCAGAGGACGAGAAAAGGGAAGCAACGGGAACGAAGCCCCGCCCACTCCCCGATTGCTCAAGCATCAAGTCGACAAAACCAGCCTCAAGTCACGGCTCTCCGCCCGGCATGTGTGTTTCTCACACCTAGAGTCAGCTCAACAGAGACAACCAGAGATAGAACAGAGAGAAAGAGACTATATGTATGTGTGCTTAACATGACCATATAATCTGACCTTCGGCACATCTATTAGCAACAGACTCCCGTTCTCTCTGCTACCCCTGGACACACATGGTTTCATTTATACACACACATACAGCAACGAACACATATGGTTCTGTTTTGCTAACAGTGTGGCCAATGATCTAACAACTCCTTATAAGGCCTGTCTGGTGCCACTTATTCTGAGCTGGGAGATGAAAACACACACAGAAAATCCTCGCTGGCTCTGCTGTGTTTGGTCAGATGGGATGACAGGAGGAGCTGGAAGGGACACTGAAGGAAATATGGATGGAGAAAAAGGTGGAAAAAGATGACCTATCTGAAGAAATAATTAAGACAAAAAGCAATTACACTGATATTCGTTTGTTCTTAAAAAAAAAGGACATGTAGATGGCAGACTGACATCTGTTGCATCTTGGCAGCAAAGTAGTCCAAGTCCCTGTAAGTGAAGGCCAACGCTCCACTAATCCACTAAACACAGGCTCTTCTGTGGTTGCTTTCATCCCCTCGGCCTCTTTTCCTGATTACTGTGCTGTTTCCTCGCTCCCCCAGTCACTTCTCTGCCCGTTCTGCTTCCCCCAAAACTGCTACCCCCAACAACAAGAGTTGGAAAGTCTGCGCTAGTAAGTTGACGGGCCGGTCGAACGTAATGGAAGAAGCAAAGTCAGGTGTGAAAGAAAAGGCAGGGGAGAGAGCAAACGCTGACACAGTCTGAACCAGAACCGGGGCTCCTACTGGAACTGTCAGATCAAAATGTAAAAAAGTTTCCAGATTCAAATATGAAAACCTAAAATCTTGGTTATCAGATTTAAAACATGGAACCCAGAAACATCGTTGAGAGCTGTATGTATGGGTGGATGAATAAATGGACTTTAGACAATGGGAAAGGGACTAAAGCATATAATTTCCATATATACAGACATAAAATACATTTAAATCAAATTCCACATGTTCCCAGATTTTTCTAGGAAGCATGGAGGTGAGGAGACAGCCGAGGCATCATGAGCCTCTATTGACTGATTTCCCTTCTGCAAACATGGAAAGTCTGGGATACAGATATTGGAAAAGAAGACATGCGATTAAAGAGGCTTTCTGGTCTAAAAGTCTATCATCTTGCCTCACATTTTGGCTCCTCTCCTCTCATCTTGCTCCTCTATTTAGAACATTTTGTCCAGTTTTCCAGCTGCTGCTGCGTGGGTTGTCCGATGTCCAGCTGGCAAGTGAAGGGCAGCTGTGCACAGTGGTCTAACACACTTAGCCTAAAAACGACGCACTCACACATGCACAGAGAACTGTACATGCAAATGATAACATCTGCAAGTAGAGGAAAAGAATCAGCCTGTTTATTGTCTTTGAGACTTTACCAGTCAAAAACATCTTTACTAATATACTGCAGACTTAAAAGACAGAAAATGCATGTCAGGGCTGCAGTGGTGGATAATTTGAGTGAAAACATCTATGCCATTTGTCTGAAAAACAAAATTACCCCTAGCAGTACCAGTAACAATAAAAACGGTTATTATCCGAGCAAACTTGGAAGCAAACATAAACAAATGTTTAGAGTAAACTATGGCACAGTTGGAGCTGCAGCTTCCACCACTTGTCTGTCTGGATTTCCGATATGCAATGGATTTCGCAAAGCACGCCAAAGTTCTGCCAAATGTATGCGGTGCAGTGAAAAGAGAGCAATTAAACTATCGTCTGCAGTAATTTCTGCATCAACAAATTATAACCGCCAACTTTAATCCCACTGAAAGAGAATCCTTAAATAATATGAAATAACCGAAGTGGGGAAGAGAAAACACCACCATCCAACATTAAAAAATACAAAAACAAAAGAAAACATTCATGAATATATCGGTCTCCCAATGTGGCAAATTGCACTTTTTTTTCTAACTTTATGCGAGAAATAAATGGTTTTATAATTTGGATCCGGTTGTTCTGCATTGCTCCAATAGAGTCGGTTGCATCCGATAATGCGAGCTACACATCGCTTGCGGATCCTCATGCATAAAAGTCAGACACACCTTTTGCGTCTGACTTTTCTCGCTCTGATCTGACTTTTTCCTGACACACAGGCTTTCGCTCGAGAGTCACTCAATGGACCACTGGACTTGTGACAATATGTACCAGAAATCCAGTCAGTGAACATAAGCTGAAGTTCTTGTTAGGACAAGTTTATTTATTCATTTACTTCAAACACGATGGAAGTATAAAGTCACACACATAAAGAAGTAAGAAACTTATGAACTCCTACCCCAAAAAATCATACAATATTTTCAGATGGACCCTCATTATTAAAAAGTTTGATATTTTATTCTTTATATTCTTCTCTACTTCTGATCTCCTACCATGAATAAGTACACTGTTTTTGTTTTCTGCGACGTGACTCATTTTCCTACCATGTCTTGGTAGAGCTGTTTGGTCTCACTTATGACATTCCTGTCAGATTAGGCCCCAGGTCTACCTGGGTCAGACGCCTTCACAGGGACATTGCTAGTGGTCAGACACCAAATCGGATTCAGTGTCTTGGCCTTTAAGGATATCTTGATAATAAGATCTTGTCCCAGAAGATTATGTGATATTAAAACACCACAACAGATTTCGTCACAGTGATTTCTTCTCAGTCAAGTCAAACCAGCTGCCGTCTGTGTCCGACTTTGACTGGTGGAGTTATAGTGCAATCTATTTTCACGAGCCCTTTAAGTCTTCCACTCCTTTGTGTTAAATGTTTGAGATTCTGATTTAGAAGAAATACAAAAAACAGCTCTTGAATCGTAACAGTGTGGTGAATAAGGACTTCCTGTTGAGCTGGTTGACAACATTTAGAAAACCAAACAAGCCTCCACCACTTTTAAATAAATAGTGTAGTTGTATTTTGAGTACTTGCACAAACAAACAACATAATTTGTAAGCACTGTGGCAGTATTGTGACAGGCTAACCGTTAGCTGCTAATGACGCTAGCACTAGCTAACTTGGTGTTATCCAAGAATTAGACGAGAACAAAAACTACAATATGTAAACCAGTCAAACATTAACTACAACATTCAACCCAATTCTTCAAAACAGTTTGTAATTTTCAAAATCGTTTCATTATTTGTGAAAACAAAACTAAAGAATTGGTAGTTTTACTAAAAGATATTGCCAAAATCTCATATTCACGAGCTGGATTGTTTCATGACGCCCCTAGTATTAAGGCAGCAAAAGTATTGCTAAAACTGCTGCAAATGAGTGTTAAAAAGTTTGGAATGTTTTAAAGTACACTTCCTGTGTAGTTTCGGTAGCTTTTCTTCTGCCATTCCTGTGCAGAGATAGTAATAAGCACAAAAAAACTTGAAAACGCTCTATTATCCATTCATCCATTATCTAACACACTTATCCTTGCAGGATCGAGAGAGGTTTTGGTGCCTACAGTGCTCCATTACTGTTTCCAAAATTGAACAAATTTTGGAAACAGTAATTTTAATTTTAATTTGTGTTTTTAACATCTTTGTTCTGTGTCAAATTACTTTGTTTGTGCTTGATTAGTCAATGAACTTCAGGGTTGTTAGTGGCAAATAGTTAGCCAGCTAAATTTACAAATTGTTTGTACCTTCGTATCTTTTCTCTTCTCTTTTTTTCATTTTTAATGGTGCTTAAAATGCTGTTGTCCAGTTTCATAAAGTCTTCTTTTAGGTCCTAAGAGATGAGTCAACTTTCTCATGTTGTTCCCAGCGTTTCCATTTATTTGCCATGCAGTCATGCCACACATGAGGAGAATAGAGCAAAGAAGCAATTTAAAGACTCAACTCTTCATATAAACTGCTGCGACAAACACCAGAAAGCCTGTTATTAAGTAAGTCTCCAAAGCAGACAATGAGTGTGTCAGTGACCTTGACAGCAGATGTGACTGCTGAAAAAATCTTTGGTGAGGATGAAAAAAGTCTCAGCTCGGCGCTTCTATTTCATACCTGTCCACTTTGCTCTCTGTTCTCCCTGCTTCTTTGATCCGTTTCAGGTTCACTGGCCTGAAACCGAACTAAACTGGACCTGCAGTGACTTCCTCCCTGCAGATAAACAGCGGATCCAAACTGTGGTTTAAAATGAGAAGCCTCTGCAACATTTCTTTAGTTTTATGGTTTTAGCTCTTTTTTTTTTTCTACTCTTTTAGTCCCAAAAGTCTTGTACAAAGAAATGACTATGTAGGGAAATCTCCTCATTTACTGTTGGTGGATAAGACACATTCCTGAAATTAAAGTGAAAATGAAAAACATGTTCCGTTTTTATTATTTTTTTTTGTGTGAATGTAAATTATGACAGAAAGGAAAAACATAGCCAGTTTGCATTTCATTAATATATTTGACTCGCCTGTTATTCTGATCTTGACACATTCTCCGTTTCCACCCTCTTATTACCATTTGGTGCAAGCTGTGCCGGGTGTTATTCTAGGATGTCTTCATTCTTCGCCACCCTTCTGTAGTGTGTGCGACTATAGAGACAAGATTCAACTCAAGCACAAACACACACATACAAGGTTGCGCGATGACGACTCCTGCCATATGCATACTGTCACTCTTTAGGAAGTAGCAGCGATGAACATCTGTGGACATCAAATGCTGCTTCCTTGAGTTAAATTAATTCAAATGTATATTTAGTTACATAGCACGTGAGATACTGCTAACTGAAACTTTCCATATTTTAATCAAATGTAGAGGTCAGATGTTTCCAAATATTTCTTTCGCTTAAAATTACAGATTTCTTTCATATCCAGGCCAATCTGTCACCAGCATCAGTTTGGCAAAAGTAGACCTCATTAGGAAGTCATTAGTTCCCATGCATGATTTAACAGGAGGTAGTTGGAAATATAACTTATGCCATGGCTGAAACGAGTAATCAAAATAATTTAATTAATCAATTATTGAAATAACCTGCGACTAATTTAGGAGTGGATTAATTGTTAACTGGAGTATACAGACTCAAAAAAGGCCATTGGTTGAGAGAACAACATCAGAGCTGTAATTAAACTAAAACTAAGAATTTATGCATTTAAAGACAAAAAAACCTTCTTTGTCTGTTATGTTCAAAGTGATGCTAAAATACTGCAGTAAACAGGCTTTTAATGCCTCGTATCGGTTTCTTTTTCGCTACACATCAAGAGGAATAGTTTAAACTTCACCCGTTTCTCATTCTGTAAAATAAACTTCTAGTAAACCCCTTTTGCTGTCCAAAAGATAATCAACAAATCAGCACAACACTGTACCGAGGTTAAGTAAAATCTTGACGTTCGATCATCTTTTGCAACCAATGATCAAATGTTCACTAAGTGAATTCTATCTTGTTGGACTTTAGACATTAAAATGTTTATTTCTTTTGTTAAAAAATAAGTAGAATTATTTATTTTTCTACTTGTGGTTGAATGAAAAATAACTACAGAATATGCCAATGTTTTTATCTGTTTAATTGATTAACTGTCAGAATGAATGTCTGAATAATCAATTACTAAGATAATCGTTAGTTGCATTCTAACTTGTACAAAGCATATTTTAAAAAGAAAGAAGAAATGGTTTGTTAGCAGGCAGGATGAGTGATGTGAGATGACAGACAAATTTAAAGACCCAACTTAAATGAAGATAGAATAGAAAAGAGACAGAAACCCAGAGATAAAAACTTACAGTCAAACTCAGAGGACTGCTTCTTATTAAAGCAAAGGTAAAGAAGTGGCTTTTATTGGGGGAAGACGTTTTGCAAGGGAAACTCAAACAAGAAACATCAATCTATCAATTGAAGTAAACAAAAAACATTTTCACCCTTATCATTTCTTCATTTTTGTCAGACTTTTAAAAGTCTTTTTTTCCTTTTGTCAGAGAAAAAAAACACATTTTCCAATGAGGTAAAACAAGCCCTCTTTGATTTGAAAAGTTCCTAACTGAGATAAACGAGCGTAGCAGCCATAAAAGAATGCTTCAGATTGCAATGAAAGCACTGATTTTTCCTTCATGCTTTCTGTTGGAGTGAAAAACGTCAAACTATCCTCCCTACAAAAATTCACTGGGACTTAACATTCAAAGTGATGCTAAAATTCTGCAGTAAACAGGCTTTTAATGCCTCGTATCAGTTTCTTTTTCTCGCATTGAGGTCTGACCCGCCTGTTCTGACTTTGGAGCTGTAACAGATGCAAATGTGTTTGTGGAAACTTTGTTTTAAGTCAGTAATATAATAAAGCACCTCCACCGCACTGATATACTGTATTACAAGGCACTTTGTTGTCTTTTTAATGTTCAATACGCACATTATATACATTCAAAAGGTCATCCTACTCAGTTGGATTGTGAGTCCAATATTTATATCTCTGTTAACTACACAGCAATTATGCCGTCATTTTTACTGTTAATCTTGTTTTCTTATATCCCTTTTTAATCCTCTCTGATCTTTGTGTGAATTCATTTTCCCACAATGGGACAATTAATGTCAAGGAAAAAAAACTCAAATAAAGGTCAATTAAAGGTCTAACATTGTAATGTATGTTTTTATGCTTTTTATTATTAATTATTTTACTATTACTGGAGCCATGCAACAAAATGAACAATACGTACATTTTAAACGTGCAGCTCAATGACAATAAAGTCTGTCAATGACTTTATGTCCAAAAGCCATTTCTATTCTATTCTATCTTTGTTTGTCAAATCATACAGTATTATGAAAAAGTTATTGCCTCCTCCTGATATTCTTCATTTTTGCATGTCTGTCAGAATGTCAAACCAATTTAAATATTAGTCAAAGACACAGCTGGACACAAAATGCAGTTTTTAACTTGTAAAAAATTGGTAAGGGTGAAAAAAAAAAAAAAAATCCATACCCAGGCCCCCCCATGGTAAATCATAACTTAACTGTGGTTGATCACACCCAGGTCTGATTACTGCCTGAGTTAGAGACAAAATGACGAATGTCTTCCGTTTGTAACAAACTCTGAGAATAATCTGACTAAGCCGTGAATTCACAGCTTAAGAGTTTGCTTAAATTAAAGAATTAAAGAAATAAGCATCAGAGCAGATGTGGTGTTTACTCTAGTGAGCTCTATGAAACACAAAAACAACAAGCTAATCATATTTTCACTTTTCTACCCAAAATGCCCAACAAAACCAAATAAAACTACAATGTCTTTTTGTCCCCCCACATTTTTGGACCACCAGATGCAGGTTCTGGATCCATTCACTAAAAACACAACCTCAATGACCACAGACTAATGGACACAGACAGGGAAGAGGACACTGAGCTCCATCTTAAGTCCGCCTCACTTCTTGCCTCATGTTCTCCTTTACAACCAGCTGAAATGTCTGAACGTCTGCGAGTGATGTCATGGGTTACGTTTGCCATGGAAACCAAACAAATTCTCCCTTGCGTATTGTCAGAGCGCTAAAACCTTCCCCACTCGATCTCCATCTGCAGAGCATGTGGTGACTGTAAGGTCAGTGGCCACCTCTGGAGGAGGAGGCGAGTTCAGACATGCAGTGAAAAACGAAAGTGGGGAAATTTTTTTTTACATCCAGTCCCATGTGCTGCGCAGCTGTATCGTGACCTGCTGCAATCTCACATTGAACCAAGTAACCCAGCTCCAGTTAAATGGCTGTGGCGCATCTCTGTGTATGTGCATCCTGCTGCCATGGAAACACCACAAACTTCATCAGAGTCAAACAGACACGACCTTGATATGCTAAGCAGACAGCAGGTTGCAATAAACAACACTGCTATACAACGCAAAACAAAAAAACACCATCATTCTTTTTTCCTTCTTTATTTATAATTAAAGTACTTGAAACTTTACACCTATATACATTATGGTTACAATCATATTTACTAATATTTAACACTGTGGATGGAGTAACTTGTCAACTAATAAGCAATTTTCCCTGGGAGATCAATAAAGTTTATTCTATCCTATTTTGTAAAGGTCATTTTTTCAGAGTCTTCTGCCTCGGGACAAAAGCGTATTGTCCGACTCTCCTTGAAGCAATCTGCATACGAAAGAGAGGCACTTAAAAAAACCCACAAAAAAACACTGAAGAGGTTTCCTTTCACTAGCATTTCCCAGAAATGACTTCAGAGCTCCAAAATTCTCCAAAAAAGTGTTATGAGATTTTATTATGTGTGTGGGTTGGAGCAGATGGGCCGGTGTAAAGCATGAGTGCCCCCCCACCCCACCTCCCCCGCCCTCCAACTTCTTTCTGCAGAAAGTTACAGCACTCTGCTGCCACTGGATTTTTTTTTTCTCTTTAACGGAGGGCGTATCCACCGTATTTACATTTGGGGCCAGATAGAGGCACAGCCATAGTGGCGGTTTGGAAACACATTATTTCACAAATATATCATTTTTGTAAAGGTGGACAAATGCCAATCTTTTGAAAGCAACTACTGGGCCCTTCAAAACAGGACCACAGCTGATGTTGAGGAGGAAAACATAAAAAAAAGCATCACTTGTGTGTTATATCTACACAGAAACAACACTGTGTTTGTGATGGAAGGCAGAAATCTAAATTGTTTCGATTTCTGTTCCCAGGTGTCTGCTTTGGCTCCTTGTTTTGTTTAGCAATCATATCACAGCCAACTTGTGCTCCAGTTGCATCCCAGAAACTCGACACAATCATCGTTTATCTCAGAGACCAGGCTGTCAAAATAACCTAAAAAAAAAAAACCCATCATAACTCCACTGTGTGATGTTTGATGTGGGTTGAGGAGGACCCAAATGTCAGCAGGGCAGAGGAAGACGCGTGATGGAGATCTGATTCAGTGATGAAACTGAAAACCAAGCAGAATCCAGCAGTGAAAGAGAGAAACCAAGGAGACTGAATGCTGTGGAGATGGAGGCACATAGGATCTAACTAAACCTAAGAACCAGAATTTACATAAAGAGACGAGGGTGAAATACAAATGACTGCACTAACACGGCCCTAGTGACAGTAAAACTAAAATAATCTCAATTCAAAACACAAGTGGGAACAGAATTGCAAACAGTTGTGGATCATGACACACACCTATGTATGCATTGAAGCACTGCTGCCACACGTTTACCAATATAAGTTGAATAGATTTTAGCTATAGAGGGGAGACACGCTGACAGATGTACAAAAAATGTAAAGAACTGCAGAAATCATTACATAGAAGGAGGCCATATTGTATTGTTTTCTTATACTTTCAAAGATGAGTTTGCAACTTTGGGTTTCTTCCAGTTGATTTTGCTGAAATTGTGACTGAAACTTTAAACTGAGCACATCAAGATTTACAAGTAGCAATGCTGTAAATATTTAAAGCTTAAAATTACAAATCTGCTTCATGTAAAAATAAAAATCACTGCGTGAGGGTTTCCACAGGATTTTTCCAAGAAGAAACTCTGACGCAAATCCTGTTGCTGTCCTCAGAATTAAATTAAACTCTGCCAATTTTAAGTTAAAGTAACATAATTAAATCAATGACACGTTCAATTAAGTCCTGTTAGTCGTATCAAGTATAATGTACCTAATTATACAAATTTACAATAAAGGTTAATTTTAATATTTTGTACAAAATAATTAACAAATAGAATAGACCATTTGAAAAGGAACAGATTAAAAAGTTTTTCCCTTACATCTTAATGTAAATAAACTAAGTAAGTTACTGACTTATTGGGAAAAAATATAAGTCAATGAAAGAGCTCCATTGTCATCATAATTAAGCTTTAGAAGGTCAAAGCTGTAAACTGTTCTTTTACAGTCTACCGTATATTGGAGTAATGAGGACTCAAATGAAGGAGGCATTTCCTGACAGAGTTAAAAAGTCAAATATGAATCGAGATCCAGAACCAAAATGAAAACTTGTAACAAGAGCCGAGCAGGAAGCAAAGCGGCAGCAGAATTGCACTCGGAAAATAGAAAAACAACAAGAGTTGTGTGACTGCCGGATGAGTGACAGGTGTGCTGATTGTTGTCGACGGGAGGTGAAACTTGAGAGAACCGAGGGAATCTGAAGGCAGCAGAGAATAAACAAACCTACTCAATATTGGAAAAGGGAAACCAATCAGAAAAGCATACAAAACACAACATTAAGAAGAAAACCCTAACATTATGTACGGCAAAACCGAGAATTGGTATCTTTACCCAGCCTCAAAATCCTTTGAAAACTTCTCTTACCCAGCTTTTTCTACTTGATGCTTAAAGGAAAGTTTTTCTTGATTTTACCAGACATAGTCCTTCCATCAACACTGTCATTTCACCTCCAAATATACTCAAACTCACCTGTCAAATGCCTACTGATTGCACACACATCTTTGTAGCAAATCTTCTAATAGTGGAGAGTCTGTCAAGTTGTCTCTAAAGATTGTGTCACATTTGTAAGGACAGGGGAAGTGTGTGTTAGGCTGCTGAATGTGCTTATTCAAAATCATTTATTGAGTTGGACAATAAATGAGCTGTAAGACACAACATATTGGTAACTTATCAGTTTACGCAATGAGGGTTGAACAATACAGAGGCACATCAATCCCGCACCTCCTCCACATGCTGGTCAGCAGGTCGGTCGCACACTACTGTGGGACTGTGCTTCTGCTGGTACTCTAACAACATGCCCAAAACCTCTCAATGTGGCTGAGTTCAGGGAAGAATAGGAACGCAATCAAGAAATGGTGCAACTCTGGCCGACGTTCTGTCAGAGGTAATTACACTTCTGCGCTGGCTGGTGATACACAGAAACTTCAAAGCAATAGTTTGCCATGACGTGCGTTTTTTTTCTGTGTTTGGATTTAATGCAGTCAAAAGATGTTCACCAATAGCCACCCATGAACTTTATCAAAAGGAAAAGTCCAAACGGTTGCATGTTTACAAAAAAAAAAAAAAAAATAGAAATAAAGCACCACAATACAGACGGTAACTAATCAGCTAATCTGAGCTGTTCTCATTATGTTTGGGTCAGCAGTTAGTTTCTAAAATACAAACTAACTGCATTGTCTGGGCTAATTTGAGTCCATCAGAACCACAACATTTAAGTTCTCCTTTGCTGAGTGATTCCACAAACATCATTGGAGTCTTGACAACACTACTGTCTTTACTCATGCCCACAATAGCAAAGAACAAACGCTAATAGAGACTAGAGCCGAACCAGACGAGAACCGGTTAGAGTGAGACTTGACAAAAGAGAAATGGCATTGAGACTTTCTCCTGTGATGACAAGCATGTTTTCCAGTGAGGGAGATTCTGACCCAGCATCACACTGCCCCCACCAAAACCTGTTGGAGAATTTGGCATAGGTGAAATGTTTAGTTGGTGCAACCTACGTATTAAACTCAGATCCTAAACCCACTAATGCATTTTTCTTGAGATGAGTGGAAATAAACAAGAAAATAAAGAACCCAAAATGCATTGATCCAAGTAAAAAAAGTCAACCAAACAAAAACATACTTTCTTTTGCATGAAGTATATTTCCTAAAGTAACAGAACAAAGGGAAGAGATAGAAAACAAGCAGCAGGTTTTTAAATCGTAGGAAACACATTGCAGGCACAGCAGATGAATAATTACAAGCCTAAACATCTATTCTTGCCTAATTCACCGTAAGACTTTCAGTGTCTTCTTCCTGTAATATGAGCCAGATGCCTAATTAGTAAATACCTATAGTGTTCGCAGTCAATCACCTACATGCAGCAAGCTGATAATTAACGCCTCAGTAAAGTCTCACATGTTACGGTCAGCTATTCTAGCCCAAATGGGAATCTGTCTGTAATTAATGAAACACTTAACAAGTTGCTCGTCTTCTCTTATGCAATTGGTATCGATAACATTCAAGAAAAATATGCACATGTAAAATGAGCCAACATATACATTCTTTAGATGGAGCAGAGATTGATCTTCTGCAAAAAAAAAAAAAAAAAAGAAAAGAAAAACATGATGTATGTACTATACGTAGCTTTTTATGTGAAGTTTCCAGCATATCCAAGACCTTAAGTAAAAAATAAAGCAGTGATTACATATGAGCTGGGGCAAGTTAAGATTTTAGGTTAAATAAAGACTATATACAGAGTGAAAATAAATAATGGGTAACATATGGCTTCCAACAGCACAGAACATAATGTTCTCTCGTTGACCAGAAACTCAGGACTGATCCACACCGCAAGCAGCAGCTTTAAGGTTTAGGTGACCACTTATACACAAACACATACTAACTTCACATACTACACATGCAATAATACATCACATACTAAAACACACACACAATGTCATCAGCTATTTGACCTTTGAAACCCATATCAGACACTACCCAAAGAGCAACTCAAAACTTTCTATATTTAAAGCTCATTTGGATGGATTCATATTTGTTATTCCTGTAAATCCCAGTTTCCTTTCCAGCTCAATATATTTCACAGTGCAGATGACATGCAAGGCAAAAGGATGGCATTCATCCAAACATAGCATCTATCAGTTGTGAATATATCTAATTGTCTGATATGGTAATTATTTTAGTTACTGAGGTGAAAAGATGATGGAAATATAATAAAATAATATGAAAAAGGACTATTAATGCAAAGATGCTCCATAAATGGGTATATACACATTTGATATACAGCTAGACAGAATATATTAAGAATCATGTAGATAAAAATAATGCATTAAAAAAAGCTAAAACATTTATGTGGTGAATTAACTTGATGTTGATTTCAGTCAGAAGTAGCAAAATATTATTTAATCTGCTGTAAAACATAAAGAAAATAAGAAAAAAAGAGATTGTACTCAAAGATTTATTGTTATTAGATGTGAAACTATTGTTTTTATTGTTGTTGTAAAGCAAATGATGTGAAGTGGTAAGACTTAGTTAAACTATTTGGATGTCCCAGAGCCGGTCCAAGATTTTATGGGGCCCTAAGTGACTTTGATTTTGGGCCCAAGTTCCAGATTGCATTATTTCTTAAATAAATGACAGTAAATAAACTTTTAGAAAAAAGTATATCTCTAACTTGCTGATCTGTTGTCCGGACTGCAGTATTTGAGGTAAGGTTTAAAAAAAAAAAAGCAACTAAAACCTCTAAATATTGCACAGTTTCAAGGTCTTGGTAGAATAAGTTTTGTAAAAGAGGCTGCCGATCAGCTGGATGAAAGACTACACCTTCCTTTCACTTCCAAGAAAGACATGTTCAGCTCAGAGTCATGGTGTGAATCTAAGTCACTCCTAATAAGTGACTTATTATGAGTCACTTAAAAGTGACTCATAATAAGGTAATTCTATTTAAAGATGTGTTTAATTGTTTGTAGTTAAAATAGAGTGCAAAAGACACTAGATTATGCAACGTACTTTTGCTTTTAAATTTTGTCTAAACATTGTTGTGATTTTTAACTCAAGGTTAAATTTATTCCATTAGTGTCGTTCTGACCATAGAAGAAGAGCATGTCCAGCAGAAACAGTAAGGAGGAAGCACTTGAATGTCTTTATTATGAGGTTTTTAGTTACATAGTCGATTAAGTAAATAAATGAATGATAAATATTTTCCTCTGTATTATTATAATGCAGCAACTTTTTCGCTAATTCCTCGGGCCGGCTCTGAGATAACCGATATTTATGTACTGCGTAACTTTTTTGCTTTTACTCACAGCGCGTTGACGGTCGGCGGAAACTCAGCAGCCGCTGGGGCCCTCTCCAGTCCGAGGCTGGAGCAATTAACGACGCAGAGCCGCTGGGGCCCCGCTGTCGCACAGCTGCAGTTAACGGGACAGGGGCTGCAGCTGCCGCCGCCGCCTCCACCGTGCGGCCCGGAGCCCCACACCTCCAGGCAGCACAGCGCCACAAGCAGACCGGGAAAGAAGCTAAACCTCGGGACGCAGACGCCATGTTCTCGCTTGGATAAAGTCTGTCCATTTCCACAAGGCATAGCTCACTCACATCTCATCGCCTCTGATGGTGCTAAGTCCCCTCAGGCTGGGAAGAAACAAAAAAAAAAAAAAAAAAAAAAAAAATGAAGAAAAAGAAGAGGAAGAAAACAAAACACGCGTTTCCACTTTTCACGGCTTTCAAGTAAAGAGAGAAAAATAAAAAAAGAGGGATAGACTTCTGGCTTCGTAGTCCGCTTTTGTCTTCACATACAGAGTTATAAGTTTTTTCCTGACCAAACCCCCCTCCTCTGGAAATCTAACGGAACGTCTCCAGAGTCTTTGCAGGGAGGAAAAAAAAAGTTTGGGAGAACTTCCTCTCTCCTCCTCTTTCCACTCCGTGCAGTTCCCACAGCCACCGCTGAGATGCAGGGAGAATGACAGAGGAGGAATCTTATTACTGCGCGTTTTTCACATGACGATTTATTTTAGCCACCATTTGAATGAAAGTATGGGCAGATTTTTAGGTTGACGTTGTTGTTGATTTTTCTGGGTCAAATTATGGAAACCTTTTAAATAAATAATATTGAACATTTCATTTATTTCAGTAATTCAGCTCACTAAGTGAGTGCTGAGGATTCTTTCCCTTAACAGCTAATGAAAACATAAAATATGAGATTAAAATATTGGATCAGACTAATAAAAACATTTTAGTACAGAAAAGTATGTTAATGCAGTTAGAAACTGCATTTAACATACAAGAAACTAACATAATTGCAAATACAAGCTCAAATACTATAGAGACTTCATGAGTGAATTCACTGCCTTTAGCAATCTTATTTACTCATTTGACATTAAATCAGACTACATGTTATGTTTTGTTAATAACATGATTATTTTCTTTTTGCTAAATGCAACAATAATAGGGTCATAAGTCATTTTTATACTTATTCACTTGTAAAAGCTGATGTTTTTAAACATATAGAGCATTCACTCTTTAAATATGCCAAAAGTCTTCATTAATTTAAAAGAGTATGATCAAAGTGTTTCAGGGCTGGGCCAAATGTCCTCTTTTTTTTAAATAAAAGACATGGTCACCCTTCACAATGAAGTTTTCTATTTATTTTTTGCACCATTGTCACATAAACAGCTTCATTGTGCTACAAAATGTCAATAAAGGCTCTCTTGATCCTGTTCTTTTGACAACACAATGAGCTTTTTGTTATTGTGTTGTGCTTCAGAAAGAAGCTCTTAAAAGTGTCTTCCTTTCTCAGCTAAGGTTTACATTTCTATCCTTATCTTAGACTCTGTTGAACTGATTTGTTGACTTTTCAGTTATAACCAAATTTCTAATAATCTCCGGGTTAAAAATAGATTAAAAAAAATAAAAAAATACCACCCTAATTCCACTGTGTAAGGACTGAAAAACAGGACTTGTGTTGGAAATGCCCTTCCATAAAATGCTCACCTCATGTTACAGCAACATTGCTAAAGTACACAGTCAAAGTCTTTTACCCAGTACTTGAAATCTCAAATGGATAAGCGTTTCCCCTTGCCAGATTAAACTACAACGAATGATGAAAATGTGACAAATGTGAAAGGCAGGCTTCAGGACCAAACGCTCCTCCCTGCTCACATCTCTCTTTCTCCCTGCAGTACTTCCTGAAGCTGTGTGTGGCACGTGTTTGAGGCGTTTCCCGGGTGTTTGACTTGGCCGGGTCCCACCGGTTTTCCCTGCAGGCATCTGGTGCTTTGCACAAAGAAACGAATCACAACAATATCACTCTTCCCTTATCCTCGCTGGCGTTGGCTCGCTGCGTTAAGTTTGTACCGTAGAGGCAAAACACGTGCGAAAGGAGGTACAAAATGTTCCAGCTCAGGTAAATATTTGAGTGACTCTGAAGGTGTTTGGGCTTTCATTTTTATTTAGTCTTTTTCACTTTTAATCACAAATAAAAAAACCTTTGACCAGGTTTTAAGATCAAAAGCTGTGGCCAAAACTGGCAGCATACAGAGAGTGGAAGCAAATATTGCCTGAAGGTTTGTACTATATAAACATTTATAGACCTTGTCAAAATCCACAGCTCCATCTAAAAGGTGACTTGAGTTTTTTTTCTTCTTTCAAATAAAATAGTAAAGAGTACGCAGTGTGCCAAATGTTATGGTAGTTCATGGTGCCAGTACAAGAAGCTCTGTTCAGACTGAAATCTGCTCTCCATTCTCAAAACAAACGATGCATCATCCTGATGTAACAAATGATCCCAGACATTTTTTCGTGCTTTTACTGATTGTTTTATGCTTTCATTGTGTTTTGGATTTTTATGTTTGAAAATCCAACAAGCATACAGAAGCACAGATTTTTTTAAAATCAGCTGGTTCGCTTGAAGTGATGTCTGTTTTTTGTCAACAGTCTGCCCACATTAAACAGGTCACTGTTTAATTTTAATTTAACTTTTAATTTCTATTTGTCTGCTCACATAAAATCAGCAGTTGTAAATTTAGCACAAACCTTCTGAGGAGGAAAAATTGTGTGGAAAATTTATTTTAATTTCCTTAGTAAATTTCTGTCACAAGAACATCCCAAAGTTTCTGTGTGAGTATTTCTGGTAACTTCATAAAAGCTGCAGATGAATGCAAACATCAGGGTTTCATCAGAATAAGTGTAATTGGAGAGATAATTTTGGCCAGATAACAGCTTGAAATGTAATCTAATCTCTTATATGAGTTCAATCTCAAGGCGTCACTTAACAGAAAATGTGTAAATAAACAGAATCAGTCTTATCAAGCTCCGTCTTGATAAGACTGATTTACTTTGATAAAACAAAACAATATTTAGGGCATAATGAAGTGTTTTTCAAGTCATTTTCTTACCTACCCGTTGAGTTATAAATGTCTGTCAGTGTTTGACTCACTGACAGATGAAATTAATAACCTAATCTGTCCGGTTTCTTCCTGACTGAAACACTCGCACATCAAACTGAGTTCTGTAAATACAACCTGCAGGGTTGTTGGAGCCGGTTGGTGTATTTTGTACTTTTCTGGCCTGAACTGGTCCAGTCTGGATAGGCTGAAGGTAAAATGAGCTCGGCTCCTGTTTGGTTATGGGGAGGGTCCTCCCGCCAGCCAGGAAAACGGCACTTACTGAGGCCTCTGTCTGTGTTATTGTAGCAGTGTAGGAAGAAAGGGGGAGCGGGGCTGGAGCCTGCAAACAGACAGATAGAGGAAGGGTCTCTACAGACAGATGGAGGCATTTTGGAAAGTGGTGAACCAAAAGCAAAGATCAAACTAAACCCGCAACGGCATATAAATACGACACAGACAGAAAAGAACCCTGACCTAAACCCATACAGCAAAACAAAAAGTTTTAAAAACCTTTCTTACTTTTTAAAGTGTTAGATTGCACCAAGGGACAAGTTGCAACTAAATCAGTCCATCATGTCTACAATGGTTATTGCTTTATTTCTATTGATAGATGCAGTTAGATTATTGCAAGAAAGTCTGCATAGTGGATGGAAAAGATGGTCTTATAGTTGCTTCTGCCCTTTATTTAAAAAAGAAAAAAAATGTATGAACTTGCTGGTCATCTGGTGCCTCCATGTGGTATTCGAATGACATTTTATCCAAAAAAACAAAAAAACAAAAAACAAAACAAAAATAACTCCATAACAATCAGAAGAAAATTTTAGAAGCAAAAAAATAGGGAAAATCAAATTGTGCTGAACTTTTTTTTTTTTTTTTTACTGTTATTTCAACTTTTCAGTGTTGCCTGTTTTATTTTAAATTTTATGATATGTTTGTTTTGACTGCGCAGTTCAATTTAACTTTTTTTTTTTAGAATAACTGGAAGCTGCCACTTGCAAGAAAGAATTTATAACAAGCAGGAATACAACCATCTTGATAGAATTTTAAAAGATTATGGCAAACATGGGCGGTTCTATACAGGGGCCAGCAGGGGCCAGTGGCCCAGTAAAACTGGTGTTGGCCCCCAGGGCTGAAGACACGGGCATAATGGACAGGAGGGGGACACGTCGTCCACACTTCCTGTCTCGGTGCACTCTGTCATTATTCTTTTTTATGAATTTTAAATGGAAATAAATATGGCGGTCTCCCAATTTTTAGCAATATAACTGTTATGTTTCTTGTTATATTATTCAAGTTCTCCAGTTTTAATATTGATCATTTTTGCGAAAAACACAAGACTGTCATAGATCTGTCTTTCAAAAAATAAAAAAATTTCCTCTGTACTGCCAGGAATGCATGTACCAGGCTTTTACCAAATGCATATTTAATAAACTGACTTCACCAACCCACAAACAGATGAAGCTGTGTGTTTTCTGTATGTGTGAAAACCCAAAAGAACAGAGCCACTCGCTCTAAGAAGCCTTTTTCTCTGCAAAAGCAACCGGCGTGTGACTTGTTAAAACCCTGGAGAGCAGCTGATGTGTTTGTGCTCTTCTACCACCAAGCCCCTCCATCCGGTTAAAGTGGATCTCTTTAAGGCAGAGAACCACAGGGAAATACATTTTTGCTACACACACAAAGAAAAACAGAGGTTATCTTTTTTGCTTTGATTTTATTCATAAATTTGTTGTAAAAAGGCTGAAAGCAGGATTTTGATGAATGAATCAAGCAGCAGGTGGCTGATTAGACTTTACGACAAGTGCCAGCTTCTCTCGCAGTGAACATCTTTCTGGTATTCGATGCTGCGGCGTCTTAGGAGGAAGTCGTTTTTTCTTTATTTGTGTCGTGTGTGACATTTAAAGTGGAGCGCGACGCACATCAACAACATCCCAAATGGGTAGATTCTTATTTAGATGTCCTTCAGAAGGGATTTTGTAGTTGAGTTGACATCTGATAATGTTTTTTATCGTCCTCAGCAGCTGCTGCAAAGCTCTGCAGCAAGAAGGTTCTGGGTTCGATTCCCGGCCCAGGGTCTTTCTGCATGGAGTTTGCATGTTCTCCCTGTGCATGGTGGGTTCTCTCCGGGTTCTCCAGCTTCCTCCCACAGTCCAAAAACATGACTGTCAGGTTAATTGGCCTCTCCAAATTGTCCCTAGGTGTGAGTGTGTGTGTGGTTGTTTGTCCTGTCTGTCTCTGTGTTGCCCTGTGACAGACTGGTGCCCTGTCCAGGGTGACCCCGCCTCTCACCCAGAACGTGGCTGGAGATGGGCACCAGCAGCTCCCAACCCCATTAAGGGACAAGGGTGAACAGAAAATGGATGGATGGATGAAAACAAACAAACAAACAAACAAAAACGAACACTTTGTGAACCATTTAGTCAAGTCCAGGGGTTTCCAACTCTAGTACTTGAGGAAATTCAGAAAAACTTCACTGGAAAATCAAGGAACAGTCCACAGAGGACAAACACAAAGCATTGCATATAAACAAGAAATACAAAAAAGGAGGAAAAAGGTGAAGAAATGTTGAAATGGAGTGTAAATGTACATTATTTTATCAGTAAAATCATCTGATCTAAAACTAAAAAAGTTTCATGCCGCCGAGACTTATCAGAAACTTCTTTTCATGTTTCAATGTTGCTCAGTAAGACGACATTAGCAAGCAGCAGTTGGGGACATTTTACAAATTATTTATTCTAATTAAAATAATTTTTGATGCCTTTCCAGGTCAAAACAGCTTTCTGATAAATTATTTCACCCTCAAGTTTTCTAACTAAAAGTTGCTTTATCTGAACATCCCCGATACGTCTGCTGCGGCAGCTGGCTCCGTTCTGACCTCTGTTTTGTTGGCGCTCAATAATTGTATCTTTTTCAGCAAAGGTCGCTATGGCTAACGTGATGTCTGGTGGAACGAGAAAAGAATCCAAGTCTGAACAAAAGAAAGCAAACCAAAAATCCTTTTCATTGTTGTGCATAAGATTCACCAAAGCTTACCTCAATCTCTGAATGTTGGTTTGGCATTTACCAATACATTTGATAGTTTGCATTCAGGTTTTCAATTGGATTTGCTGTCTTCTTTATGGTACAACTACATAACAAACTACCTCTATATTTTCTAGGCTTTATTGATGCAAATAAGAGCAAAACAGAATATTAAAAAGATTCTTAGGAGCAGCAACTTTCTTTGAAACATTGAACCAAGACTTTTCAGACTTCTCAGGTAACTCAAATAGCTAAGAGATATTTCTCACTGTTTTAGATTAGCAGCTGAACACCTCTGTACATCCAGAGAAGATGGAGAAGCTTAAACTCATTTAGTGCTTTAAAGGTATCTCAATCTAAAAATGTACACTTGTGCTCTCAGCTGGATTGATAGCAAGTGAGTTTTTTACCTTGAAAAAACCACGAGCCACTTCAACCCATTGATAAAAACGACATTTCCATAAAGTCACAGTACTTACACAAACCACAAAGAGAAGATGCTCATATTTAACATGATTGGTCCTGAAAGGCGTCTTTTATATTTTACTGTAATTGAGTAACTGCAGCCCTTTTTAAATGCCTCACTTGTTTCTTTTCTCACTGTTCATCTGCTTCTGTGGCGTCAACTGAGACCAGAAGATCAAGTTCACGCAAAGGCAGCGGATTCAACAGTATTGGTAACACACTTTACATTGAAGCTTGTAGTTGTAACTGAGCTATATATATATATATATATGTATATATATATATATATAAATGAAGAAAAATAAATTATATGCATATATCCATCCACCCGTTATCTAACATGCCTATCTCCAGGGGGCATACATATACATTTACATGTAATTCCATCTGAAATTAAATTATCGAATACACTTCCATTTTCTAATAAGCTGAGATATGGCAGAAGGACAACGCAGCAGTTTTGTCCTACATGTTATAACAATATCTGTCTTGTGTTTTTCTCCTTTGCATGTTTTCTCTTGATGCCCACGGGACAGTAATGTCGTCTGACAAGCTGCTAAGGTCAGCCCTGGGGCTGCATGATCGCTTCACTCCAGGGGACTGCTGTGGACGCTGACAGATTCCTTTACCTACGTCTGCAAAGATTCACTAAAACCTTGTGGATTTTTGTGTCTTTGAGCGTGAAGGTGGATGTGTGTGCAACGGGTGGGTAGAGGGGCTGGTTTGTTAGCAGGCATGACTGTCCTCCTCCTCCTCTTGAAATCAGGCTCCCTACTGAGTGAGAAAGAAGGAAATGTGAACAGAGGTTACCTGGGAAACAGTGAAGGAAAAGAATAAAGGGTTCTGGTCAGAGATGTGTACGCAGATCTGGTAGATCACCTGCTGCTGCACTCTAGCTCTCTCTCTCTATCCCTCTCTCTCTTTCTCTCTTTCTCACACACACTCTACTGCAAAAATGGCAGCAGAGAACAACATCCATTAATGCAGAGATGCATAGTTGAATAACTGCACAAGTAGGACAGGATAATTGGAAAATCTTAACTAAAGTCAGTTGCAGTCACAACTCAATGAAAAGACACCATGACCATGTTGAAGTGGCCAATTGACCTTGTCTATTTTTATGTCTTTTCTAGTTTTCAGTTAACTTTCTATCAAAGGATAAGTGCAATATAAACCATTATTTTTAGTTTTTTGTTAGTGAGACATAGTTGCTTAATTAAGCAGATGTGTTGCTATGATTCATCCCAGCCATTTCTGTATTCAGGGGATTTCATCTTCTTCGTCACCAGTGATCAGTGGATCACAGCTCCAACGGAGCACTTTTACTAACGTCTCTGGGATTTTTGATGGCTGACTACAGCACCTTTACGCAAGTATTTAAATACCTACTTTCTTAGTATTGTGTGTGCACTTATGCTTTTAAAATGTTGACTGAAAGCCTTTCAGGGAGAGCAGTGGAAAACCTCTTTGCTTTTCAGTAGCTCCACTTTTTCACTGAACTAAAGAACTTTTTGTTCCAAGCGCTAGCGCTCTTCGATAACGTCTGAAAATGATAGAAAATTAGTTACCTTCAGCATCTCTGTTCAGCCTCTGAGTTTATTCCACTGACATGTTTTCTGCTGTTTTTTTTTTTTTTTTAAATAAAATGGGTTAAGATAAATATAAACATGTTTTAATATTAGAACCTCATACAACTAGTTTGCAGTTCCAGTTGACTGTTGGCTTGATCTCCCATAATCAGCAATAAACATTAGATATTCTCACAGAGATAAGAAAAGTAAGAAAAGAAGAAATCATCGAAAAGAACAAATTAAGTCTTTTTGAGGTGCAAGTGTTACAAGTGGGTATCAGGAGTATTTGCTAACAGAATCAGCAATTAACCTACTGATAATGACAATAATATGTTCCATGACTGAGTTTGGAAAAAAACAATCAAATTGAAACTGAAACTACTTCAGGAGAGATTCTGAGGAAAGGAACATGCAGGGAAAGGTCCCGCCTGTCGCATTGAGGACTTACAGTCTCTGTTTACATCTCTGCTACTTATGAGCCAATTAAAAACATTTGTGCACAAAACTGGTAATGGATGCAGCACTAACCTGAAAGCTTTTAAAGAAGATGCATCCCTGTTAGGGCTGCAAGGTGAAATTGCTGCTTTTAAATGAAATTTTTAGTTGGGATCTGCCATCTGCTTGCATTTAACTTGTTCTCTGCATGTATGTACGAGTTCACGCTGGCTACTCCAACTCGTTCCCACCAATGAAAAACATGCATGGTAGGTTTATTAGCCTCTAAACTGCTCTCAGGTATGAGAGTTTTTGTATGGTTGTTTGTCCCGTGATACTCTGTGTTGCCCGGTGAGGAGCTGCTGATTTGTTCTGGGAGAACCCTGCTCGTCAGATTGTTTTTGGTTCTTTACATACAGGTTTGTCCTAGAACAAGTCTATAGGTGGCAAAGGAGCAAATGGAGTGCCTGAAATTACTATGCAGTAAGAAAAAAATGTAGCTACATATTTTGATCAAACCAATTCAGCGATGACAGTGAATGTATTAAGAATCTTTATGGTTTTTGAAGATGAATGAGGAGGTTTTTAAATCATAAATCACATGAAAGGTGGTCACAGAAAAGACTTGGCTACAGATGTGACAATACTCCAAACTGTCCTGCAGCCCTTGCTGTTTATCCGTTCAACTTTTGCTCTTTCAGTCCTGTGTTGTGGCATATGGTATCTGGTGTGCAGCTTTCCTTCTTCTGTGATTACATCAGCCCAAGTCTGGCTTTTGGGTATATTGTCTCAACTGAGCCAAATGTGTGTCTGTGTGTGTTTGCGTGACCCTCTGAGTATAAAACAAATTAGATGTGAAAGAGAGATCACTTCTACATTATTGGATTTGACTGCTTTGTATTCTTTTCTGTCACGCTTATCTCTAGAGGTGTTGTGCTGAATATTGGGATTTATGCAGAGAACGATCTGTAGATACATCAGTTTGTGCTTGCATGTGTTTGTGTCAGGGGCTAGCTAATTATATCACGTTATGAACCTGAAGATGTTTTGTGTTTTTCAAATATCCTTTCTACAACAACATGTGGCCTGTTTATTCATTTTGAGCAAAACTGTAACAACAGGTCTAGTCAGAGGCTAACAACAATTCCTCCTGGGACCTTAAATGAGTCTTAAAAACAATAATTAGGTACATGAGTAAGAATTTTCTCAGCTGGCTCAAAAAGTTGCACACACCCCCACCAGTATTTGTATTTGGTCTCATGCTGATCCACATCCCGTCTGCAGCCAAAAGCAAACCCTGGGATGAAACTGGCTGGATTTTTGACCATTTTGTTTGGTATAATTGGTAGAGCTAATTCAAATTGACTGCTTTCCCACCGCAGACCCAGGTTTTAAAGACAGTTTTTACATTTCAAGTAGCATTAAAGTTAGGGCCTCTCCAGGAGCTTAATGTTGGCCTTCTTTATCGATTCAGAAACTAGTTTTGCATGTGCAAGGAATTGTTTTGCCAGTAGAAGAACAGATTTTGTGCAAGTTTTAACCATCTGATTCATGCTGTCACCCTCTGCTGAAATGATATCAGCTATCAACAGCTATAAAACAGCACCATGTGCCTGTAAAATACATAACACTGCCCCCTTAAGGGATGTGAACACTTTTAGAAGGCACTATCAATACTGCAGATACAAACAGAAACCCTTAAAACTTACAGAGGATGTTGTTTGTTGCTGGTAGTCAGTTTTCATTCTGTAGTGAGTTTTCAGGTTCAGAGAGGGAACACCTGAAAAACGCTGGACCTTGACCCGAGCCTGAAAGCAGAACCAATCTGGTGGACGTAAAGCCATTTGTCCCCATTGTGAAGTTCCTAAAATATACTCAATGCTTATTTTCCTTCCACAGATTCAGTCTGAGTTGTTAGGATATGTTTGTGCAAGAAGAAGAAGAAGAAAAATACATGTTTTAAAAACATTTTATTTCAAGGACATCTAAAGCACCGGTACGTCTTCACAACAATGACTATCAAGTATTCAAGAAATTTGTGCGTAAAAGCCTTTATGATGAACAACCTCGGTTCATTTTCTTTGAATTGTTGGCTCCACTTGATCATGTTCAACCAATCAGCTTCTTTGCACTGATGAAAAAATTGCTTTTTCAAAAACATAAAAGGCTCAACAACCCATGAGGAAATGTTCTACTCTCACATTATGGACTAAAGTGCTTTTTCAATAAAAGTCTCTAAGACTTCTTAAACTAACTTAATATATTTACACAACGGATGATTGTTGGATATGACTACAAGAAGAGACAAAACACACAAACAACAATGCGGCAATGCTGCCAGCACAAGTTAGCACTAGAGAAATAAAACTCTTTTGAATTTTTGTTCACAGAAATTTAGTTTGAAAATCCTTGGGCTTCAAATGCAAAACTACTGAGCTTGAAACTCATTTGAACTGCGATCATACCACTAAGTTATACATAAGTATATTTAATGGCAGTAAAATTGTCCGTTTCACAGTGTCCCAGTTACATCTCCACAATAATAATTTCTAAAAGCTCAAGTGGAAATATGATTGTAAAGGCAATTTAGATCTAAATACCTCATCTAGTCTTTAGCGTGGAATGAGTCAAAGCTAAAGCCCACAATAACCCAGGAAGCAAAGTGCTGACAGAAATTATGGATTTTAAAAAGCACAAATTGTAAGAGACACAAATAAAGTTGAGCACACACACACACACACACAAAACAAACACAGTAAAAGCACAAAGAGGTCAGAGGTTTTGTGTTCGATGCTGGCTGAATTTTTTCTGAGCTGCCAACCGGTTACATTCACTGTAGGAAACAGCAACAAGCCTGGTTTAAAAATACACACATAATATACAGTATTAGACTTCACAAGATTTCCATCCATCCATTTTCTAACACCCTCGTCCCTTAGTGGGGTCGGGAGGGGTGCTGGTGTCGATCTCCAGCTAACATTCCGGGCGAGCGGCGGGGTCACCCTGGACAGGTCACCAGTCTGTCACAGGGCAACACAGAGACAGACAGGACAAACAACCATGCACACCTAGGGAGAATTTAGAGAAACCACTTAACCTAACAGTCATGTTTTTGGACTGTGGGAGGAACCTGGAGAACCAGAGAGTACCCACCATGCACAGGGAGAACATGCAAACTCCGTGCAGAAAGATCCCGGGCCGGGAATTGAACCCTCGAACCCTCTTGCTGCAAGGCAATAGTTCTACCAACTGCACCACTGTGCAGCCTTAACAAGATATACAGATGCTAATCCATCAAAATCACCATGTCATCGTGGGTGATAGCATTATATTAATCAGGGTTTTTTTAATGAAACATTTGAGCTATTCTTTTACATGAAAGCAAAGATTATACAACATGCAATTGGTGCTTTTTTTTTTTTTTAAAGATTTGGTACACAAGTTTGAATTTATTGTGAATTTTGACTATCTTGAGACCTCAGCTCAGTCTTTAACCCATAAATCCAGAAATTGTTCACCAGCTGTGTGTTCTCTCACCACTTTTCTTCTCTTTATACACAAAATGATGGCGTCTCAGCAGAGGTCACACTCTTACGTCATTGAATTTTGTAGGTGATATAGAGAGAGTGAACAGATTACTGACCCATCTGCAAAGGTGTTGTCAGCAGCCAATGAAAAACTCCTGCAGGACAGGAAGTAGTGTCAGAAGAAAACTTGAAATAGGCGAAGCATCAAAACAAATATCAACCTTTAATTCTATTGGATTTCTTCAATTGGCTTTAGCTAGTCTGAAAAATCACGTAGCCTATACTCCCCAGTCAGAAATAAGTTGTGTGGTCTTTCAGTAGTCATTCAACAATTTGGTTAGTGTTTTGCAGGAAAGCAAATTTTAGTTACCACCAACACAGCTTGGTAAAAACCAGGTCCTTGTCCTATGCTATTTACTTCGTACAGATGATCTGGGCTCTTGGTTTTTGAGAAACTTCCTGGAGGCGTGGATTGTGTTGACGTTTTAAATTTTACCCAGATGCTAACGTTTGCACGTGACGCATGTAATGCAGAAGTTTGATGCTATGAAGCTTACCAGAAATTGCCTGTGATTTAAGCAACCATCCTGCATTGTGAAAAGAGAAGTGCCAAGCCGAACGGGGCGGCCGATAATATTCATTCAATACTTGGAAGTGTGATCAAAACTGACTGGATGGTTTCGTTCACTTCCTCCACTTCCTAAAACTACGGACAGACTACGATTCTAAAACAGCGCAGAAAAACAACATCATTGTCCACAACTTCTTCTGGTCACTGATTGGCCCGGTAGAAAAAAAAATTTACCAGAGGGAATCCAAGTGAATGGTAGACGGCACAGACTGTTCTGTAAGTGAGAATTTTACTTAGCGCAGGAAGGCAATGGCCAGCCTATCATCAACAAGCTTCTGGTCTAATTCTGGCTCAATATTGGATCCATGTTTTAATCAGGAGAGAGAGAGATAATTTTAATTAGTTAATTTTCCTGGAAAGAAACTAGCATTTCAGCTGGTTCATCCATTGTCAGGACAGGGTAGATGATTTTGGAATGAGGTGAATGTTTGCCTATTTTGATCTGGGTTTGGGATCACTCTCTATTCTTTTACCTACTTTGTGTTCATAGGTTTGAAAGCCTCGCCTAGACTTTTCCAAAAGTTCTTCTTCATTTGAATTTGAAGATGCTGATTTTGAAAGAGGCACTTCTTGGTTGGCATAAACTCACTACAACTGTGGACAACAACACTGGTATTGCAGCAGTTTCCACTCAATGACAGGCATGAATCTTAACGATTAAAATATTAAAATATCCTTACCAGTTCACTCTCTGCAGAAGGTGAGAATTTCCATCAAATAGTTGAAACTTTGACAAAGTAGGGTGTTCTTTAATGACAATGATCCTGACACATGTGGACTTTGCACAAAAGGTCCGGCTTTGTGGCAAGAAACCAATCAGCTGAAAAAAAGTGATCGAACATGCAGACGAAGGGAAAAACGTAAATCACAATAAGTTGTAATTCGTGGAACTAACGAAGTTGCATGTTGTATAATCACTTCTTCATAGAAAAAGAAAGGTTAAATTCATAACTTAAAGCCCAAACTGAATAAGATATTAATGTTCTTGTTGAAAGGATGTTAATTTTGATCAGAACTGTATAGTAAATGATAAGAAATTAGTGTGAGCATTAAATAAAATAAAAAACTCAACAAGTACAAATTAAAATATTGGTGTTAGTTATATGAAACAAGTTGTACAGATTCTATTTTATGAATGTAAAAGGCATTTGGCTCTAGTAAGCGTAGACATGGTTACAAGCTAAAAGAGTCCTTGACACAAGGCACACACACAAAAAAGATTGTGTGAATGTTTCTGCTTTCCTTTAGGAGCTGAGATGATTACTGAGAGCTGATGAAAAGGCACTTATGTCAGAGGGAGGCTTAATGAAGAGTTGGGCTTGGTAAACAAAAATCTTCAACAGTTTGTCACACAATGAGAAGCAGAAGTGCGGCAATTTGTTTAAAATGAGCTTGCAGTTTGAAGGAAAAAGAAACAAAATTTTTTTAGGTTTGATATCTTAAACAGCAAGTCTAGCCTCACTTTGTTTCTCTTCTGTAGACCCACTCTGGGACCCACAGTCCACTCACTCCTGTTCCTGGGGAGCTACGGAGGCAGACGAGGAGGCGGTGGTCAGGGCCGTGGTAGTGGGAGGTTCGGGTGCCTCAGAAGTAATCAAGGAGTCTCCGACCGTAGAAGCGGCTGTTCCCGGGAACGTGGAGGAAAGCTGGTATTTAGGGGTGGAGCGGTTCAGGTCGGCAGCGGAGTGGGGGCCAAAACAGTGAGGGTGGGGTGAGATCTTGAGCAAGGCAAGGAGAAAAGGTTAGAGAAATGTATAAAAATTATTGCTGATGTACTGAGAGAAAATAAAGGAGGAAGTGGAAGTTCTAGTTTCATTAGGTAAAATTACTGAGGAGACGGTGCCTTGCAAAAGTCTTGACACTTCTTGAACTTTTTCATCTTCTCTCACATTGAAATCACAAGCTTTATTTTTAGCTTTGTGGGATTTTACGAGTTAGAACAACAAAATGCAAGTTCAATGAAAAACAGAGATGTGGTTTTGAAGATTTTATTAATCTGACAAAATGGTGTCCCCCTGTTTCAATGCTTTGCAAAAACAATGTTAGCTTCTCTTATATCTGAAAAGGTTTGTCTCTATCAGCTGGGCGGATCTAGAGACTGACGTCTCAGCTCATTCTATGCAGATTAGGCTCTTGTTCAGTCATACCAGTTTGAGAGCACATCCAACTTGCCAGTTTTGATTGTGTTGCACTCCCTCAGTTTTCAGATGATGGATTAAACACATAATGCGCAGTAACATAAACTTCTCCACTACTTTCTCTCTGACTTGTCTGCCTTGTTTCTTAGTCTTTGTGATGTTTTTTCTTTTACCTGGAACACTTTTCTGATTTTTAGTAAACACTGCAGAAAACCATGTGTCAGTTTCCTTCAGCTTCATAGTTATGCAGTGTTTCGTGTTGGTCTAACTCATAAACTCCTAATTGAATACGTAACAATTTTGTAGTTGTTTCAAGTGGAAAAAACTGGGGAAGTTTGAGAAGCTAAAACACTTTCACACAAATCTAAACATCAGCAACTAAATGTCTGAATTTGTGACTTATGTTTTCATAACATTGAACCAGCTGGTATAGCATAAAGGGAGTCTCAGAGCCATCATGGCTGATTTACAGCTCTTCCTATTGGACTTGATGAAGCTGCCAAAGTATTTTCTGTCAGTTCTTCATATTTAAAGGCTAATAATGTAATTTTCCTGCATGATATTAGAAGACATTCACAATCTGTACGTAAAGGACCCATTTATTTTCCTGCTTCTCCTTTATATGCACCAAACATCATCATTTTCACATTACCTCCCGCACAACACGACCTACATAACGAGGTTACCTGGCTGCTCTGTGCGTCATGGTAGACCTCGTTACGAGGGGAGAGCAGGATGCAGTCCTGTGCCGTAGTTTTCTCCGTGCGTGGAGCGCTGGGGTCACCGTCATCGACACCATTGGCGGCACACCTCATACCCTTAACACAGAGCACCTGTAGGGTCAAAAGAGCAGCTTTAAAGGTTTTATAGAAAGGTTATACAGCCACATGAGAGGTTTCCAGGAACTGGAACCATGAATCTGTACGGGGCAAATATATTTTTTTCGCACTTCCATGGCATGGTGACAGGGTTTTTGTTTTCTGAGATACTCAACAAAATTTACAGGTCAAATGGAAACCTCTACAGTCTAGAGACTGGCTGGGTTTGGCCCGTGGGCATTGACAGATGCGCTGAAACCCATAATCTTTAAAAATGTACAAAATGAAAACAAAAGCTTGAGATACACGCTATAAGGAATAAAGAAAGACAAGTGTGACAATACTGAGCCTCATGTTTGATGGGAAAACCAAGACTTTAACCAAAGAAAGAGCACAAAGAAAAGTAAAGCAGGAAACAAGGTGAGTAATGGAAACAACATAAACAAGAAGATAAAATAGTCTGACTATTGCACAACAAGGCGTGGCAACTCCGAGAACTTTATCAATTCTGTGGTTTTGTTTTAAGGCCGGAGGATTTTCAGACAACCTTTCTGAAGCTTTGCTTGAAGTTATCCGACAAAAAGCCGTAGAGCAGCGGGTTTGCACAGGAGTTGGCGTAGGACAGGACGACAGCGAAGAAGTAGATCCCGGCAGTGACACTGGACTCGGGGATGATGACCACCAGGTTGACCATGTTGATGATGTAGAACGGCAGCCAGCAGAGCACGAACACCACCACGATGACCACCACCATGCGCGTCACCTTTCGCTCTGAACGGCGCCGGTTAATGAAGCCCACCCTGGCCCCAGATGACTTCACCTGCATAATAACATTTAATACATCTTTAACGCCAGAAGGGACGCATGACAGATAGGCGATGTAAACGTACCTTAATAACAATGAGCAGGTAACAGAGGCAAATGATGAGCAGCGGCCCAAAGAAACCCACTGTGGCAGTGTAGACAATGAAGGCCGTCGACCACACATCTTTTGGCTCCGGCCAGTTCATATTGCAGGAGTTAAACATGTCCTGAGTGACATTAGAGGAAAAAAAAAGATCTTTTTAAAACAGATTGGTATGGGCTTGGCAGTAAGTAGAAGATTGAAGAATCAATTTATTATTACAGAAGGTTTTTCTTGTTTTAACAAGAAGTATACGTTGTCACTTTTGTTTTTTTTTTTTGTTTTTTTAGCATTTTAAGATTAAATTTAGAACTAATATTTTTGCTCTTTTTTTGTCACTTCTGTTTTGCACATTATCACAGATGTTCCCATTTCATTGTGTTGAATCAGCTTCTTTGGCAGTTGTTCCTGTCTTTGTCACACCCGAACCGGTGGTAATCAATACACCTGTTCCTGCTCTCCATTATCATCCTGTTTTTTCTTATACAGTCACTTTTGCTCTGTCTTGTAAGCCAATGTAAGTTTTCTTATTATTTGTGCCTTGTGTTAGTTTTCTTTTGTTTTAGTTGAAGTTATTTGATTATTCTGCCTTTGTAACTCTTGTTGTTAGATTTTATTGGCGATCGGTATCTTACCACCAGTTCGGATGTTACATTTCAAACCATAAAGTTTACGCATTAGTTAGAAAGATACAATAAAATATGGTATCTGCACCATTGTTGAATTGCATCGTTGCTTTGCTGTGCACAAGCTCACATTAACATGTTCCTCTCAACAACTGTATGGGCAGAATAGCCTGCTTTATCTTGCAGCCACTAAGTAGTTGCTCGAGTCTCTTTTTTTTCCCTCATAATTAGCCAGTATTTTGTAACCTTACCACAAATAAGCTGTTAAAATATTATTCCATGGGCACAATCTGTTAAACTCTTTTAGTATGTCCACCATCTACCCACACAGGTAGTTGTTAAGTCTGATAGTACACAAGTGAAAATATCAACATGCTCTTTATATTTAAAATGTTTCTCCCTTTATATGATTAGACACTGAGAAAGAGCTGCTACCTTCACTAATCATCCATAACCATTCAGGAGGAACATTTGGAAAATGAGTTTGCTGAGTCATCAGCAGATATTTTGGGACTATAATGACACACGAAAGGCAAAAGAAAAAAATAGACCTTTTTCACGACAACCGGAAGCTGCATCTGACAGGGCTGGGGTACTTCCTGTTTTATTGGCTGTATTTCAAGTACTCTAAGAAAAATGTTTCTCCTCCGGTCCTTTTCA
>CAEGAE010001283.1:0-26751 GCA_903067095.1 Girardinus metallicus
ACGTCTTTCAGTTAGAGCTTGACTTTTATTAAACAAGAGAGAGAGATAGGAAGAAAAGACAAGTTTATCTACACACACAGGTCATCTAGTCCTTTCCCCTGAGAGCGATTTCCTTCAAGGGCAGAGGGAACAATCAGTTCAGTAAGAGTGGGTCAAAAAGTTTTAACACACACTGTAATAGACTCAATGTAAGGATGATAACAAATCACCATAATTCTATCACCCTCCCTCTGCCCTCTCTGCACGTGCATGCTGACCGATCGATCGGCACACACCACTATCTGGGACTTCACATTGACAATAAACTGGACTGGGTTTATTGTCGCTGCATATATACTTTCTGAGGTGGCTGAGATCCTTCAACATCTGCCGGACCTTGCTCAGGATGTTTTATGAATCTGAGGTTGCCAAGTGCCATTCTGTATGCTGTGGTGTCATTTTACCATAGTGGACCACAGAGCGACACAGAAAATAATTTCTGCCTCTAGCCATTAGACTTTACAATGCCCAAGTCTGAGTAATTTAAATATAATTTTCTCTGCACTCATTAATAGATTAATATATTGCATGTGCTTACTTGTTATTTATCTATTGATCACTTATTTATTTATTCATATTCAGTCACACTGAATTAATTCACTCATATGATGAATTATCTGATGGTTATATTTCAATTATTAATATTTAAGAATTTGAATGGAGTAGCTTGTCAACTTATAAGCTATTTCCCCATGACAATCAATAAAGTATATTGTATTTTCAAAAAATACTGCACCAATGTACACATCAATTATAATAGCCATACTGGGAAGTCTGGGCCTCCCTTCTTAAGTTGCTACCCCTGCGACCTGACCCCAGATAAAGTGGAAGAAAATGGATGGATGGATGGAGGTTCTTGCAAATCATTCCATGTGATTACAATGAATTAGTAACACAGATGCATTTTATTTTTTTCTCCGATGACAACCTGTCTATTTGTCCTGTCTGTCTGTATGTTGTCCTGTCTAAGGTGTACCCCGCCTCTTGCCTGAAACGTTCCCTAGAGATAGGCACCAGCACCCCTCCTGACCCTACTAGGGACAAGGGAGTACAGAAAAAGGATGGATGGATAAGAAATTTTGTTGCAAAGCTATGTGGCTTTGTAACAAAATGCTATATAGCTTTTTGAAACGCTACATAGCCGATGAAGCTGACAAACAACCAGTGTTTACAATTTAAAAGGTTTTACTGTGTTTAGTATAAAAATGCCCTTCTCAGTTAATTATTTGCACCTTTTCTCTTTTGAGAATTTTACAAACTAAGCAGTCTAAATTAAATAAACTTGCCTTCAATAGATTCATAAAGTTTTCCTGAATAATCTGAATTCCACCTCCCCCCACTCTCCCACTGAGGAAATTTGATCGACCCAAGGGTATGAACATCGTCACAGAACCTCAATGGTATTGGTGCTGATGAAGCTTACCTAAATTAATGAATTTTGGCAGTTCATCTTTGGGCCCAGTCAGTTCATTATTATTTTAATATGTATATTTCTCCAGGGTTTCAATACTGAAAGCATCATTTGGTTCTGAGCTCACTTTTTTATTCTCTTATATCAATTAGTCAATTTACACATCTAATTACATAACCATAGTTAAAATCATTTGTTTGTAGTTGTCTTTGTGTAATTAGTGTTTTTTTTGGTTTCTTGTTTTGGGTTAGTATTCCAAGGAGGGAAATAAAATGCAGCTCAGTAAGGTCCGCTGTGTACCTGGGGTGAGAGGCAGAGATGAGTGAGGGAAGCAGAACAACAAACTGAGGTTTCACAAGGAAGTCCCAAAAAATAGAGCTTCTCAGGAGAACTATTACCATGAGTGAGTAATCATCCAGCAGAGAGTTGAAGTCTAGAAGCTTCTTAAATCCTGTCTGGCTGATTACCCAACAAGCTGAAGGTGTGCAGCTCTGCTCCAGGCCGTTCCCAGCAGGGAGCCAAAGAGGAGAGACAGACTTTCACAAACACAGATCCTGACACAGAAATTGTTAAGCTGATTAAAATGCTTTGAGTTTTAGAAGCCAACAACCACATGGCAGTATTGTCCATCCTTCTCTGATTCTGACAGTTTCAGGTTGCTGCCAACAACACAGTGGCAAAGCAGATGTTGTCTACACAACCAATCTGTGATGGCTCCTCAAGTACTTACTTACATCATAAACATACCTTTTGACTCTATCCAGGTGGCTGCTAAGATACATTTTATTAGCTCTGTTACAATTTATCTTCTGTCTTTTGATTGCCCTTAAGCTGCCTTCATGCAGCTTAAGGAACAAGAAATTGTTCCTTCAAAACAAAAGCAGTGCAGGAAGTTAACCATAGATAAAACTGAAGGTGATATAGGTCTTATATATTTACTTATACTAAGTTATTAGTATAACTCACTTGCACGTTGTAGTCAACATGTTATCCACATACGTCCCAGACATTCTTGACCTATTGTCATGTTTGTTCTGTATAAATATTGATAAGATGTGGAACAAAAAAGAGTAACAGGATGAATCTTCTGTCAGATTAACTCTCTGTACCAGAACAAAAATATTAAGTGGAGCAAACGATTCCATGTTTTTAAAAGGAGGTGGGGGGAGTAAAACGATGTTCCTTTTCCCTTCAAACAAATCAGATTTTTCCTTGCAGTCCAGCGGTTTTGGTTGATTCTCATCATGTCTTTCAAAATACCAAGTAAAATCATATATTATGAAATAATTCAATAGCTTTTGTGTCACCATCCAAGCCTCCCATTCACCTCTGATTTGGTTTGATCCAGTCGACCCAAAAATCAGTGAAAGTAAAACAGATACAGCAATGGACATAAAAGAAACAATGAAAAGAATCTGACACATCTTTTTAAAGCTTGCTTTGAAACAATTTAAGAATATTGCTCCATGTCTGTCACTCATCATAATAGCAAAGATAGCAGAAAACTTTTCAGTAATGCAGGTTATGCCTGTAGATGACTCAGACCTTTGGCCAGTCTGCACCACAGCTGCCTGCCAGCAGCATGTCAACACATATATCACCTATATCACCAGTTCTACTCACCTCACCATTCACTCTTCATTAGGGATTTAACGTGTTGATCATAGATATTGCTTCATGAGTCATAGGGTTAGTAGCTGAAAGATTAGAGTTTTATGAGATGCATATATACGTAAAGCACTATATCAGTCTTGATAAGAAAATGGGGTTTCATTTTTCCAAACTTCTCTTTCCCCTTTATAATTTAACATTTTTTACAATCGTGGTATGAGATACTTTTACAGTTAAAGAATGTGCTAAGTTTGTAAAACATAGGCTTTAGAAAAGTACTGGTTATATTAGGATAAAAGTGGACTTGTAATGTAAAAACCAAATCCAAGAGTAAGCTGCTCCCTGAGAGAATCTGTCACTTTTAACTGTAGATTACTTTGTATTCTGACTGTTTGGGTATCTTTAACAAGAGACACGTTTAAATCATGAAAAGTCATAAAGTTGATAACATTTGTATCATTTACACACTTTAGTGTAAAACAAAATTAGATTTGCTTTTAAATATAAAAAAAACAAAACACTTTACTAAAAAGCCCAACTGGCCACCCTGTAAGGATAAATGTGTTTACTGGATGGATGGATGGAACCGCTCACTAGCTGTTGACCCTCTGATTTTATCTGGAAGTCAGATTTGGATATTTTAACATTAAATTTTAGAACCTTCTCTACAGACCTCCATCTCTCCATCAGTGTGAGACTGAGGTCTGTTTTTTATATCCTAGGGCTAAGCCATATCATTCAATAATAATGTCGGTAAAAAAAAAAAAAAAACACTTGCCCGGGAAAATTTTTTTTATTGTGATATGCTAATTTCATGCCATAAATATGTCATCCCACCACGCATGCAGCAATATTCTTTTTGTAAAGGTGAAGGCAAGCATGGTTGAACGTCCACAAAAACAAAGAAGAGTCTGGTCAGCTGGTTTACAGTCTGGACTGAATTTCACTGCTGCTATCTGCAATAAGGTAAGCTGCTTCTGTAGTGTTTTGGCCGCTGCAGCTCCTATACTCAATGTTTGAGTATAGGAGCTTGCTTTTCCTCTACACAGAAAAAATGAACCGATCAGCCACAGCGAATAAACATTCTGATGCATAGATATAGTCCCAAAAATAATTGACTCAAAGTTCAGCACAAGGTTTAGGGTCACCGAGATACATGAAACAGGAGAGATATTGCCGGCCCGTTTCGTCAGCACCAGCTGCGTCAAGGCACAAGCACACAACTACTATTCAGAAACAGAGAAGAAGCTAGCTAGATGCAACTAGTCATCTCTTCTAACTCGAACACATTTAAATAAATCAGTCAAAGAGAGAGTTGAAGGTGCTTATTGGTTTTTGTTCCAAATCAGATATTTCTTTAGGAAATATATGAAACAAACTTCACTCATTGTCGGTGAAGCAATAAAAACAGCACTGTGGGGATGGGAGGGGAGAGGGGGGACATGAAATCCAAAAATTAAAACACTGACAGTAATTACTTCATTGGAGGTGTCCATGACAGATGGAAAAATGAAAATGAACAAAGTTCCTGATAATTAGGAAGCGTGCACAAGCTTTTATTGTTTGCAGGGTTTTTTATGTGCCATATATTTTGGTGTGGAGCATTTTGAAAAGGAAGATTTATTTTTATATTAAAACAAGATTGTTAGTTTTGCTCATAATATTTGCTTTTAAAGAAAATAAGGGGTAAACACTTTTTCTTGCTAAAGAATTAATGTTCTGTTGAACAACAGTTTGATTTGTGTATTTAAGCATTTTTATTTCTATTTGACTACTGATTTCACGCTGTTTTTTGTTAGCCAAATTTACATGTGTATTTATTCAGATTTTTTTTGATGCATTAAACATCCATTCACCCATTTTCTTACAACCCTCATCCCTAGTGTGGCTGGAAGGGATGCAAGTGCCTATCTCTAGCGATCGACGGGGTCACCCTGGACAGGTCGTCAATCCATCGCAGAGAACACAGAGACAGATGCACACACTCGCACCAGTCAACTTAACAGTCATGTTAAGTTGACTGTTAAGTCATTCTAATTTTAAACGTTGTTTTCATTAGCGGTGAGCAGAAAATAAACATGATTGATAAAATAAATGCTTAAAGTCTGGAGTTAGCCGATTTATTATGTTTTTTGTTGGTGATGGAGTTACTAAAATAAATTAACTTTCAGCAATCTAATGACGTAATAAAGGAAGGACACAACATTTGGACAGGCAACAAAGGATGAAAATACAAGAGGATGTTAAGATGTTACGCTTTGTTACAGGAAGTAGGGACAGGATGTTGCTGCAGCCTATTGCAGGATGTTATGACTGTACATGAGAGAAATTATTTCTCTCATGCACCAAATCAATCCTTCCGTCCATGCAAAATATGCCAGCCAATTTATCCGAGAGGTTCCCTGCAGCTGGACCAAGCAATCCAGGCTGTCTGCAAGGCTCCGCTGTGGGGATTCTTCAAGTGGAGTCTCCACTCTGAAGACAGAACCAGCAGGATTGGAAGTAACACAGATGGACAGATATAGTGTGTACAGATGTGTAAAGTTGAGAAGGCGAGATTAAGAGCTGCCTGGCAGAGACACAGGAGAGAGCCGTCTGTCGTCACTCAAATAGTTTGCTGACTTCAAAACACAGTTGGGTAGTTTGCCTCCGAAGGAGAAGATGAGCAGAGGATCGAAAACAGATTAAATCTATTTCTATCCCTCCGGGATTTTCTCTTGGATGGAGGTTTAATCTAAAATGAGACTCATTTAGAATTTCACACTCCAGCAACAGCATTCTCAATACTGATCAACAGAAGAAGAAGTAGTAGTATTTCAGTCTTGCGGTGACAGCAAAGTTTGTTTTAGGGAGCAATTTTTATTTTACCAAATGTTTAACCACCCTGCTTTTGGTTTTCAGTCCTGTCTCACCACACAAGGTGTTTGTCCCCATGTCCGAAATGTAAGAGGTGTGCAATCAAGAAATAGAAATTGTAAGATCGAAATGTTTGGAGATGTTCTGGCACTGAAAGCAAATTACAGAAATCTAATTAACCTTAGGGAGATTATAGATTGGTAACCAGAAGGGACTAAAGGGTATTACAGGCCTCTGAAATGAATAATTGTGTAGTACTAGTGGTGGAACTCCATAAAATATTTTAATAGAATTGTAAGATCTGTCATAAATTAATTGCAATTCGTTGAAAACTATATTGTCAAAATAAGTAACATTTTCAATTCAAAAACCCCCTTTGCTGCTAAACTAATGAATAAACAGACATATGAGCTCAATATAAAGATATTTATTGCGTTTGATCTGTTATTCAACCATCTGATTGGTCCAAATCATTATTCTAGCCATTCAGCTTTCCATTGTTTCAGGAAGCTCTGATCATTAAATGGAACTTCTTTAGACACGTGGACTGTAGAAGCTAACATTCACATTGGGGTCGTCTGTGCTGTATGACTATATGAAGGCTCAATACAGAAAAAAAAGACACCTGGAGCGGACGGACAGTAGGTAAAGCAGTGCACAGCTGCCAACCATATCTGTCATGTCTCTGCTTCTTACCTCCCATTCTGCCTCCCAGTTAGTTCCATTACTTGCCCCCCATACCCCTGTCCAAAGCTTTTTCTTTTTTTTTTTGGCTGACAGACATTTTTTGGCTTTGACAGGAAAGTAGGGTAATCAGAGAGAGGGAAGACATGGGGCAAAGGTCACCAGGCCGGGAATTGAACCTTCAATGGCCACGTTGAGGACTAAGGCTTCCTTCTGTGGGTTGTGGTTTACCCCTGCACCATCACCTATCCTACCAACATAGATAGAGTGACCGAATGAGCATAATGGTCAGAAAGCTAAGAAAGTAACCCGAAAATAATTTCATTCAACGAGCAAGCGATGGAAGATGTTGGGTTCTGCTCTCGCTGCTAAGCGCTACTAATATTTCACAGACGTAGCAGCATTGGCACTCCACCTGACAGTGTTTTCTCACATTAAACCAACATAGCTGCAGCATGCAACTTTAAGAAAATGTTTTAAGTTAAGTCATGATAAGGCAATTTTCGCTGTCCTACCATGAGATAGATAATCTGTGGAAAAAAAAAAATCAAGCGGAAAAAATCAAGCGACTGGAAAGTCGCTTGATTTCATTGTAATGATTTGAGTTTTTCTGTGTGTTTTGGTTTCCGTGTTCTGTGGAGCCTCTGTGTTTTCCCGTCTACTCCTTGCTTAGTTACACCCGTTTCTTGTTTCCCTTGATTGTCTCCCTGTGTATTTAAACCCATCTGTGTTCCTTGTTCCTTGTCAGGTCCTTGTCTGGTCTTATGTTTTGTCAAACCATCTAGCCTCGTCTAGTCATCTTGTTGGTCATGACCTTCGCTTTCTGCGGAAAGCCAATTTCTGCCTATCTCCCTTAGAGATATGGTGAAAACCTTAGTCATCTGGTAAGGACTCAGAGTAGAGCTTGAATAGCTTGGAAGGCACTGCTGTCCTAATTGATCCCACTGTCTTCTCGTTCAGGGACAGTCCAAGTCAGGGTGTGGACCGGGAATCAGACTAAGTCAGAGAGGTGAGACTTCTCCTCTGCATTCCTCACCATCATGGAGCAGCAGCAGGGTTTATTTATCTCCTGCCATACAGCTCCTTGGCCCTGGCACGGCTTCACATCCTCTTGGAAACAACCCCACCATCCTGGCATCCCTGGGCTGTGCTGAACTTTTGAACCCCTCTGTTTTAGAGACACGTGTCACTGCCATGTAATCCTACAATCCTTTCCCCCTTTAAATTTATTATAATAAAGAAAAATCTTTCTGCTTGGAGATTTTTAAAGCCTGGATCCCCCTTCTGCTGTAAAGACAGTTGAGTGTCTAAGAAAGAAGAGAGAATCTTGGCTGCTGAGAATCAGATTCAATGTTAAGCATCTACACTCGGCATCTGTTGTATCTGCTTCATATTGTTTCGTGTAAAGTAAGCCTGTTTCACCATGTAAAGCTGTGAGAACAGGCAGAGCAAATGCATCAGAGCGAGTGACCAACTAATCCCCTGAACACATGGTGTGGTAAAGGCTCCAGCTTTAATTGATCCCGAAAAATGAGGGCTGAGACTGTGAGAGAAAGGAAAAGGTTGGAGTTCCAGCAGCAGGCAAGTTTTCCAGGTGCTGCACGTTTCAATTCACAACCACAAGATGTGAAAGTAGATAACTGCACTGATCAGGAGTGTGTTCACGTGCATCACAGTCCTGACTACTGATGCTTTCATCTAGTGACTTTCAGACAGAGGCAATGTTTGTCTTTCTCCCTCTCCTTCTTTGATGTCCCATCATATATTTATGGAATCTTTTTTTGGAGCGATTGAGAGGCAGAAAAAGAGATCATGATGTTTCCTGAGAGGCCTGTTCTGTGTGCCAAACTTCCCTCCTTCCTTTTTGCACCCGCACATCCCTCCTGAATCAGATGTCAGGTTTTCTCTTCTCGATATCTCAATTTGTAAACATCCGAAAACATTTCAGTCTCATGCTGTGACATTCTGCCAGCAGATGAGACCAGATGCTACAAGTGAAAGCTTTGCAGCGTTATGCTCAATGTGTGTGCTCAGCCTTGATGTTTATGTGCATGCAGATGGAAAGATTTGTATGTCTATGAGTGAGTGTTTGCATGTGTTTAAGCTTTTTTCTCTTTGCCTTTAAAAACAGCTGACTGGAGTGAAGTTTTTATATATAATTTCTACCTGGGATCTTATGAGATGCACAAAAGCATTTGCTGTGATGTATGTCAGAACTATTTTCTGACCCAATTACCATCTAATGAACAGAGCATAGGATCTGCCTCATGTAACATCCATGCTGTGAGGGAGGAAACCCCTCGTCTTCACTTCATGTGTGTCAAGAATCTACCATTGTCAGTTTTTTTAAAGTCCTTCCTTTGTGTTATAAATTATTTAAGCTAAAAAACAAACCAGGTATTTCTTTATATATCCATTGAAGATGAGTCCACAATGTGGGTCTGTATGTGTTTCACTGGAAAATGGTGTTGTGATCCTCCACTTTCTCCTTGGAAAACATACAAGACCACATCCCCTAATTTGCCACTTCAGTTGCGCAGGATTTCTGTCACATTTGTTACAAATAACTGCGTTCATAGTGTGAGAAAAATCTGTGTTTTTCTTTGACTTTTACAGTGTCAGAGAAGATCCTAGTTTTAATTAAGTAAATTTATACCCTTATATATGGAGAATTGTAATTTTTTACACAAATTTGTGATTTTAAAGATGATATCCAGTTTTTTTTTCTAGGTAAACTTATTCTAGAAATTTTAGAGTGTTTTGGGGAGAAGTGTGTGATTGTCAGATAATGAAATTATTTTTTCAGTTGAATTTCTTCTAAGTATTTGTTAGACATATTAAAGTAGATATATGTGATGCAGAAAACAGTCTACAATTGAAATGTTCTCTTTTACATAGCAGAATATTTACTGGATTGATATATGGCTGAGCATATTTAAATATTCTTAGTGGGAAAAACAAAATAGAATAGAATTTCTAATTCGATGTATGATGAGTATCTTACAAAGCATACAGCCACTCATGTTTTTTATATTTAATTTGTAATATACATGTTTGTATAAATACACAAACACAGAATAATACAACTATTTTATTGAGAAACAAAGATGGTTCAATAATAGTGAATAATATCATAATATCTATTAGGCAATACATACTCACATGCATATGTATACATATTGCATATATACCTATATATGTTTTTTTTTTATGTTTTCCAGCCAGACAGTTCGATCTTAAGAGTGTTTCAACAGCTGAGATTCATCCGTGCTGTGCAGTGAATCCTTCAAGGAAGGAAACCTTCAAAACAAAAACGGGAGATTTCGGGGGTGGGTGGCATCTTATTTTTGATAGAGTGAAAGAATTACTTATAAATAATTGTCTTTTCCACCTGTGTAAATTGGTGAATGTTATAAAATTCAATATTTTAACAATATATTTATAATAATATATATAATATTGTTTTATTTCTAAGGTGGGCTCTTGTGTCAGATAATCTCAATCAGTGTTAGGGAATAATTAAAATGTTAACTACAAAATCTCGGTTAGCCTTCATAGCGGGTGCTGAACCCTGGTATTAGACCAAACATTAGCTAATATTAGCTGACATTTCGCCGGTGGACATAAATACAGTAATATTATAGTAAGGAGATATAAACAATAACATGTCCATCTTAATTGTGAAAAGTTATTCCCAGAGCTCTTGCATCAATAGTCCGTCAATGTTGCGCATATCTGACTCCATTTTTAAAGTGAAATATTTTATTTAAGAGTGTGCTTAAACATTGCAACATGACAAAAGCCCAATCTTTATAACAATATGTTAATATCCTAATTTAAGATTTGAAATTTGTTTTGTATCTGTGACATCCTCACAGTTAGTTTGACTTCTTTTTTATTTCTTCTTTTTTCTGCTCAGTTTTTCATATCAAATGTTTTTTCTTTTATCAATGTGTGCCTTGTCATGCTATTTTCTTTGAATTTTCTATAGAGACTGGAAAAACAACAAAACATTGCCATAAATCCGCCTTTTAACTCAAAACCTCACATGCAGCAATGAATTGTGAGAAATGCACTTTGCCGAAGTGTGTAAAAATGTGGACTTTGTTTAAGGGCAGAAGTAGTACCCAAAATGGGCAGGGCGAAGGGCAAATGTGAAGAACGTGGGACACAGTACGTACTCAAACCCTTCAACTTGAACGTGCATTTGAAGTACATAAGGGCGGAACGAGGGTGGGAGTGAGAATATTGGGACTGGGCCGATATATCTATGGCAGTCTTTCTCAAATTGTGGTCCCTGGACCACTGGTGGTCCGCGGGCGCCCCCTATTGGTCAGCGTGGTACTGCATGTTAACTACAGTTTATTTGCCATGACATGAGCTCAAAATGCGACGTTACATCAAGCTTACCAAAGGATTCTGTAAAAAAAAAAAAAAGAAAAAAAAAGGAAAACTGGCTTAAAACCGAATCACTCAAAAGAAAAGTTGCAGATACCAGTGAAAAGAAAACAACTCCAAGACTATTTGTTAGAGGAAGCTATTCACAGCTGTTGAGTGTTGATGTGTCGTTCACTAGTGATTAGATTCCTTTGAATGGCTCTATACGATGAGCGGTAGGACCCGACTCAGTTAGTGAGAACTGTTCTTTGGTTTTTATGACTTTGCGTCAGCCCTGACTCCTGACGAGTTCTACAGGTGTGGCATCAGCTTAGAACTGATGCCACACCTCTAGATAAGTTCAACACTATGTTGAACTTATCTCTTCAATGTAATGTTGAAGAGATAAGTTCAATTATACTAATTTTAGTAACGGGTAACTTTAGTGCATGTCTCAAGCGTAGTTCTCGTCTCTGTGTCACTATCTTTGATCTTCCTCCTGGATGAGTTTCCCAGCCCCAGGGGTCACTCAATCTTCTTCCGACCCCCCATGGCCATAAAATTCCTGCAGAGATTCTCAAACAGTAAACACAGGATGGCAAACAAAGAGATGCTATAGTCTTTAAATGAAGGGTTTGTATGGGATACATTTAAAAGATATTATATACAATCCAACATAAAGTGAGCAGGCAGTGGAGGAGACATGATTCGGGACTGGAAAGATTAAGTTCTGGCTGTTCAAATAGTATATCAAATTCTAGTATTTGAGATAGGATAGAACTGCTGGTAAAAGATAACACATAATGTTTCCAATGATTATAATCTAATTTGTAGGGTATTTTTCTTAGTTATTAATAGTATGTTTTGATTGAAAATAGTTGGGATTAACAGTCTTAACAAGTGTTTAACCCATATTAACTTGGATGGGTCTTAGGGCATGACCTAAGGAATCTTCAACTCCTTTTGGTTAAAAGGAGTTGAAGATTAGTGATTTAGTATTAAAACTGTTCAGGCATATTGTAAAGGAGTTTTTGCAAGATAATTGTGCTACTTTGTGTATCCAAAAAGGGAGTTCTGATTTACTATTATGGGAAAGAAGAATTCTGAACCATTCTGCCTTATCAGACTCAGTGGTGACAGGAACATCTGTTCTTTAGAGATCAATCACTCAGCAGGAATTGTAAAATAGGTCTCCTGAGGATAACCTCTTCCTGAACTCTAGGAAGAAACTAGGCTTTGTGTCAAAGTATTTGAATAAGAAGGCATTAGAGGAAATTGCAGAAGGTGCAAATTGACAAACTTAAATACTGTCTGAATGAACTCTGTTCTCGCTTTGTTTAAAAAGGAAACAAGCTGCCTCCAAGACTTTTAACAGGGCTGAAAGGACTTCGGCCTTTCATCTCAGTAATCTGAAACTGCTTGCAGTAACAGAAGGAGAAAACACGCCTGAATTGCATAAATTAAAACAAGGAAACACCTTTTAGATAAAAATGTTACACTCAGGAAGAACGAACCAGATTTGCTATTGCAGCCGCATGGCAATCTCCAAAAAACATGTTTTTTGTCTTTTACTATCTTTCTATTTTTCTACTTTCCAACTTCTCATCAGGTAATTAATGTCTGCTATTTGTGATTGAAGTGTCTGACGTTGTGATGTGCTGTTTGATGTGATTTTATGCTTTTTAACTGTTGGAATAAACTCTGAAAATGTATGACGAGGAAAGCTGATTGTCAACTCTGTATGGCTACCGTTTTCATGCGTGGCATCACAGAATCTGGGGTGATGAGAGAATACAACGAGCAAGAGGTTTTAATAATAATTCTATATCCGAACAGTAGCAATAATAATATTACTCAAGTAAAAGAAAAAGGTACAGTGCTGTAAAATTATTCTTAAAAGTAGCTTTCCAAAAAAGTTACTCAAGTAAATGTAACAAGTACTTTTGAACATAGACAACACCGGTAGCCTATAGGCTACTTGTTAACAAGCTTAACGTGATTCTCTGAATTTGGTACAGTTTGGGGTCTCAGGTTACTTAAAAATATACCATAACGAATTGTTATTTGAACATTGCATGTATTGAAGGACTCTTTGAACCTCCAAGAAAATATGTTTCCCCACTTTATGTATGAAATCCCAAACATTACTATGAATTTCTTTGTTACTTAGGTCGCTTTAAATTCTTCCAGTTCCTTTGTAATCACCTGTCCCTTGATTAAAATAACTAATTGTAAATATATTTTATTTGATTCTGAATCATAATAATTAGACTGATAAGTAGATTATGACAACTTGATGTAAAAACGCTTTTCATAAATCATGAAAATACACTTAAAAAAACATTAAACAAGGCTTTTTTATATTTTTGAGTCTATTTAAATTTTGCATAAAGTCTAACAAATATTAGTCTAATATTTGATGTTATTATAAAAAAAATTGTAACAATGTATCAAGTAACAGGGTTGAACCCACTGTAACAGTTGACCACACTGTAACGGGGTTGAACACACCGGCTGGCTTAGGAACAGTCCAACCTTCAACCCCGTAACAAAACCATTGTTTTTGTAACCGGGTTAACAGTTACACGGTTGAAGATTTTTGCTAAAAGTTGCTATAAGTCCACATTAGCTAGAGTATGGAGCAAAATATGATATGATAAAAACAATAAATATATGTTTCAAAAACAATTCTTTACTTTTTCCCAAACAACCATAAATAATATTTACGTGCGTAACAGTGTTGAAAGGTTGAGTTTGACGATGACTAGATGATATATGGATAAAAATAATCAAATTAGCTAATTTTATTTGTTTTCTATTCACTGAAAAATTAATTATTGGTCAGTGGGGACATGCTCATTTGGCTGACCTCTATGCTTCAACCCATAAAATTTTTCAAAACATTATTTTTTTAATATATATATATTTTTAAAATATATATGGTTATATATTTTAACCATATATATTTTGGTTAAAATATATATGTGTCTTGGTTATCTATTACCAAGACACATGTGTGTCCATGTAACCAAGGTAATATAACATGGTAATATATGCACATGGTAATATAACCATATGTCATGGTTACATTACCAAGACACATGAATATTTCCATTTTCTCAAAAAATGTAGTTTGCATTGTATGAAAATCTGAGATAAACATGTGAGACACAAAATCCACTGATTTCAGAGAATGACCCTACTCAACTGAATCTGTTAGTTTGGGAGAAAAACTGTGCAAAGTTCTTTGCGTTTTGCTGATTTGCTGCCATGATTCTAACACATTTACACAGCTCTGCACACCAGCAACAGGTGTCCTTCGCTGCCGCACGGGTGTAAATCCAGCGCGAGCGTCTTAGCACTCATTTGCGTTTAAAGACGACTTTGAAAAACAGGTTATGACGTGTTAACAACGGATTAAACAGTTTTAACTGCTGAAAAAAAGTGAGAGAAGGCACAGATATGGGAAGTGCGGAAGACTCTGTTATTCCTATACCAGAGAGTCTTCTCTGGTATAGGAAGAACAGAGAGTCTGCCACTTTAAGGTATTAACAACAAACAGCTTCCAGTCCAGGAGGGAGGAGGCAACGGCTGACGCTGTGGCCGGGCAATGACCACCTATGCCAGCCCATGCCGCCTGGCTTGCTTTGCTTGCTTATGATGCTCTACTTACACATCTACAGCTACTGTTATTTTAACTTAATTAAAAGTTATTAATTTAATTAAATACAATTGACAGAAATTGGTGGATTATTTTTATGTGTAATGGTGCTGAAAAGGATTTTTGTTTCTGCTATAGCAACTCAAGTCTACTTTTCTTTAATTGTGCTTCTAAATCACAAATAGCCCAAAATGTTATTAATGCACATTGTAAAGAACAACTTTTTTTTTATTATTTCCATGTGTTTGACATCATTGGAAAGCTACACCTTCAGAATCTGTAAATGACTCAAAATGCCCAAGTGGGCCTGTTTCATGGCTTTGTCGTGGCCAGTCAGCACCACTCTACTTATTAGGATGAACAAAGAAAACAACAATACAGGAGTTAAGAGACTAATATTTTAATTTCAGATTGCATCGTATATTAAGATGTGTTATCGGAGGGCAATTTCAGATTAGGTTGCCCTTGACTGTTTGTTAAATGGTCCTCAGCCTGAAAATGTTTGAGAGACACTGGTCTATGGTAATGTCCCTTTAAGTTGGTTACCAGCCATCGTAAAATGGTAAAAGAAGAGGATATGCTGCATTTCTGCAGGCCATCAACCTTTTCCATGTGACCTATCCAATGCATCCTATGTTCTTTTACTTCCAAATGTGTCCTAATTGTATAGTTTACATCTCATCATGTCAATGTCTATACATTTATGTGTTTGTAATTGTTTTTAGCACTTTTATCTTGGGCATGTTGCTGAAGTTTGGTAATGCAGAATGATCCTGGATTAAACTAACCCTCTGCAGTTAGTTTTCATGCCAGTTAAAATGACTTGTAACATCGTGTTCTAAGCAAGCTGGATAGCATTCCCTTTGTCCATAAAATCGAGCATATTAATTTTGTAATAAGTTACGTGGGAGGTTCCCGGTTCTGCATTGTTATATGTCTATGTATTTTCAGTTTATGTTTTGTCAACTGCATTTTTTCTGGCGGGTAAGTGGATTCATTGGGAAAAGAGCAGTTTCCCTGGAAATCCCTCTCTATCAAAGAAGCACAAAAACCTTCCCCTCACTGGAAGATCTAGACATAAACAAGTGAGAACAAGACTACTACTATAAAGTATAATAATCAGAGTTTGTAATTGTTGTCATCTTGATAGAAAAGTGCACAGTTTGATTGCATGATGTATATAATTTCATGTTTACAAGAAGACAAATTACATCCTCATGATTTTTTTTTCCAGGCTTTTAGGAGGTGATCAGAGGTCTTAAGGTCAGTGTTACCTTGAACTTGCATCCATCTTATTCTCATGTATGCATATATTCAGTGCTTTAAAGAAATATCTTCAAATTAAATCAGCTGACCTAAGAATGAGCTCCTTAAATTTTGGTGGTCAAGGTTAGGGTCACACATCATTCTGTTCTTTTTCTATTCCAAGACATTGAATCCAGAGAGGCTCAGCTAAGGCAGACATTGCAGAAAAACCATGGGCATCAACACTGTCCGAGCAGAGGATCATGGTGCTGATGATCCAGGTAATGAACACTTCCTTGATGTTGGTGGAAGGCGTGGAAGTTCTCCATTACCTGCAGCGTGTCATGCATGCATCATGCACACTCAACCTGAGCTATCTAAAAAGCCTGAAGTGTACATTCAAGGTGTACCAGAAAGTCTTGAGGGACCTGGACTCAGCCAAGCTTTCAGCAAAAGTACAGACATTAAAAATATTTTTTTCCATTGATTTGCCTGGCAGTAATGCAATTTGTGATAATGTAATTTCAGATCTTTGAATATGATGCATATTCATTAGTGTAACAAAGCATACTTATAGATAGGTTTATGTTAAAATTATCTAAAAAAAAAAGTAAATGGAAATTTATCATGTACTAAAATTACATAAATCTTAAAAGTTAGTCTTAAATATTTCTGTGAGTGTATAATATAATGATAAGTGACTGGTTGTTAGTGTACTTCTGTTAAAGGTGGAGATGAACATGTGTTTTCATATACTGATAATTAACATAAACATATACAGTGTTCTTTGTAATTCTACAACTTATTTGTTGGAACTTTCCTACAGTTTTTACTCTTATTTATTTGATGTGTGATTAAAAGAAAGCTGTTGATCTTGCATTTCGTTTCCCTAACTCTGCTTTACCAACACATTCCATGTGCCGTCTCTGATATGTTTCACTTTTCTTCAAGTGCTTCTTGAGATGTTTGCTCCTCGATGGAGTGATTTAAAAACAATTTCATCAAATGTTACCTTTTTAAAAAGTGATTAATCTTTTAAATCCCCAAGTCAGATCGCCCTTTAAATAGTGACAAATAAATTGGATGGATTAAGAGGTAGAGAAGGGAAGCCTCCTCCTCAGAATAAACATGATATAAGTTCAGGGAGCATCAAAGCTGGAGTGTGCTGATAAAACACGTTGTCCTTGGTTTGAACCGTCTTCACTCTGGATTTCTGAAGACTGGATGTTTCTGCTCAGCTTTCAATCTTTGTGTAATTCTTGATAATTCAGTTTGTGGTCCTGTGGTAACCAAGCAGAACTTTAAAGTGATGAAAAAGTTGGAATGACATGGAAAACAGCACAAAGCAAAACTGTGAATTTTACATTTTTCATTTCAATTTGTAGTGTACACTTATGAAAGCAGTTTTACGTTTGCACTCAAAGACGTAGCTTCATTTGTCATATTTTTGAAGATTTGGTGTAAAAAATATTTAACTGAAAATTTCTAGCTGATATTTTAGATCTGGGGTTAAAATTCAGCAAAAAAATGAAAAAGATACATCTACTTCTGCACAGTCTCAAACTGATGCTTTTAAAAGTACTTTAGTAATCATATTAACCATTCAGTCATTTTTGGCTGGTATCATGTTAACAGATTTTCAGATATTTCTTACGTTACACAAAGTATGAAAATAAGCATTAAAAGAAAAGCAAAATCATGGTGGCGCGCGGGCAAAGCATGGCCCACGAATTGAGGCCTTAGTCCTTGTGACGGTGGTCACAGGTTCAATTCCTGGCCTGGTGGCATTTGCCGTGTCTTCCCCTCTCTCATTACCCTGTCAAACTATTTTCAAATAAAGGCCACTAGAGCCAACAAAACCTTTTAAAAAAATAGCTAAATCATGACATAAAAGACTTAAGGAAAGGCTTCTGAAAACCTCTACAGACTAAAAGCGAAGCTGCAGGGCCTAGGTCCTGTTCCCACATGACCCCCAACCAGGAGATTTTGGGCTTGGAACTAAAGGTCTGAGGCAGCAGAGGGTTAATATTGCATAATGCAGATTAATCGAACTACCTATTTTGACCTAAAAATCTGTGTCCTCCAGAGGGTTTACATAGTTCACAGGCAGCGGGTTGTGGACTTAACCATAGACATGAATATGTAGACGCCTCCTTTAGCAGATCGGTCCATTGCTGCGATACTTAACAGCGTCTGTCATATTTAATGTGTCATATCTGCCAGTAGCTAATACAAGTAAAAGGACCAAACTTAATAAGCGTCATTCTACAAAGCATTTTAAGTTAATGCCTGTCACTGACACTTTCTCTCACACACACTAATACATTTGGTAATCAAAGAAAGCACTAAAGACAACATTTGGAACTTTTTTATGTTTGATGTTTAATCCTAACCCTTTACTGGGGTGTATTCATAAAGATATATACAGAACTCTGAAGAAAAAATCTTAATTTCCTTTTCTTAAAAAAATATTAGAAACAATAATTCTTTTAGGTATAAAGTATGTCAATAAGATTATTACAGTGTAAAATTTATATTTTATTGAAGACTATTATAATTTAGTAAATATTTTTAAAATATACATATGCATTTATTTATTTTTTATCAGTAAAGGGACGTGACATCATTCCATGTTATTTGTAGCTGTGGGAAGTATTTCTACAAATTTAAAGAAAAAGAATCATGTTAACAGAGTTGACAAAGATTCTCAGATATATAGTTTTAAAGAAAAATTGTATTTTAAATGTACACGCTACAATATTGTTATTAAACTGATTATATAGGCAGGTTAGAACAAACAGTAATGATGAGCTACTAAAGTAAAAGTAATGAAAAATATGTTTTTATATCATAATCCATGTTATTATATTTTGCGATTATTAGTAAGCGCTCCCCAAAAACAGCTATTTTTGGGGAGCGCTTACTTAAACTCCTGCTAATTTAAGCTAATTTAAACTCCTGCTCTGCTAGTCAAGAGTCTGTTTTTAAGTTGCATTTTTTATTTATTTATTTTTTTTAATGGAACTGAATTGCGCAACGCCTTGCTGAAACAATAATTACTGAGATTATTATTTTTGTTGGGTCATGAATTTGAACACGTTTTGTTGAGTTTTTCATTCTTTAATAGAGTTGCAAATGTTTTGGATCTTAGTGAATATTTTTACATGCGCCTCAGAAGAGGACGTCCTGGTCTCAGCCTCCTGGTGGCGTTCAATTTGCCACCTATTGTCGAGATCAACTCAAAACCTTCAATGATAAAGTCTATCTTCTACTCTATTTTTTTCCAGGCACACAGAACCATTTTAAAACTCTATTTAGTATCTAAGTTAGTTAAGTATCTGTCAATCATTACAAAAATGCTGTATCAAAAATAAATTAAAAGAAATTTGACTTTGCATCATAGCATTATCTGACACACCAAAATTGGGCCTATGTCTTTTTAAGAGCCTTCTTGCTAGCAGGTTAGTCAGAGAGGGATGCTCTGTGGCTGGAGACTGCAGCTCCAAGGAGGAGCTTTATGGAAGTAGGCACTGCTTTGTGGAAGCAAGTGTTTAAACACCCTTAATGCTTGTCATGGAAAATTCTAGGAGTCCTCGGAAATATGTAAAAGCTTCACTCCAGGTATGTTTTTGATGAGGGAAAGACATTACAATGTGACAAAGTAAAAAAAGTAATTCATGGCTAAATCACTTCTTTTAAAAATAACAGGAAATATGTTCTGATACTCTGATGTGTGAGTCAAAGCTTAATGAGGAGCCAAATGTAACTTGTAGATTTTTTACATTGGATTTATGATTTTAGGATGCAGATCAATAAAAGTGTTATTCGTGTTTAAAACCAGAAAATTGCTGGAGAGACAGTCACTGATATGAGATAAACATTGGACAATGGTGGACAGTCTATAAAGCCTGTGTGGTTAGAAAGATGAAAACTAAAATATATTAGAGAAAAATTAATACCAGCTAGTGGAAGCACATTAAAATAAAAGTAATAACAGAACTCACTGTTGTTGAATTCCATCTGTGGAGGAGCAGATTCTTAGGAGAACTCTTCTGTTTTGATGCAGCTGATGAACTCTGAAACCTAACTAACACATCTCTGTTTAGATGGTCACACACTCGAGGAGCAACTATCTTTTCAAGAATTTTAGATGAGAAAGGAAGATTGGATATGTCTGCAATTTTCTCATGGTTTCTTAATTGGAGGGTAATTACAGTTACCTTCAAAGTCTGAGGTACTGGTTCATTTACAAAGGATTGATTAGTCATGTCTAAAAGTGATCAAAGGGAATCCTGGTAACAGTTCCATCTTAATTTTGTTCTCTTTGCACCAGCTTTTTTTCTCACATTAAATGTCTTTGTATTGTTATGATGCAACTTCCCCAAAACTGAAAATTAAATATCCAGAGAGTAGAACTGAAAAACCTCACCTGTAAATATACAGTTGGCTTCTCTTTCACTGTGGGAGAACAATCTAAAATAATCAAGGTGCCTGAATAAATAAAAAAATCTAACAAACTGTGACCCCTTTGTGACCCCAGAACTCCAGCTCCAGATGCAGTGATTATGTCTTTATTTTAAGATGCACGGCTTGTCAGCGGATGATGTCAGCGACTGGGAGATATTGCACATTCCCGGTGCGTCACAATATCAGCTGTCAGAAACCCACGAGGAGGCTGTCACCAGCTTTGAACTTTGCGCACACACACACTTCACACATCAGATTTTCTCTCTCGTTTTTAAACTCTGCAAAGCAAAAGAAACACTTAAAAGTTACTTTGTGTGAAGAACTTTTTCAAAAATTGCTTCATTGTTGTCCAACGGTGTTAGATATCTTCACACAGAAAGGTCCAGAAAAGAGTCTAAATTCTGTCAGTTAAAGTAATCTATTACTCCTCAATGAGGCACAGTGATGATATCCAAAGATCTGACTCACTGATTCCCCCTCCCTAACCCAACACTATCCATTACTGTATTTATAGCTTCATCTTCAATGGCTCCCACATTAAAGTATTATTAAATGCTAATTCACGGCTGATAAGTGCAGTCCTTATCCACCTTAATGCCTATAATTGACAATAATGAATTTCACCCAGCCTTCATCAATCTCAGCCTTTTATCAGTTTTTCAAAATGAATTAAAGTCAGTTCTTTGCTCAAAGGGGATTTACAGCAACCTGCTCAGAATATTCCTGCCTTGTGGGTCTTTAATCGTCAGTCCAGAATGCCAAATAATAATTAATCCTTAAGAAATGAAGCTCTGTGGTGTTGGCTGGAATTGAGATCCTAACAAAAAGTCAACGCAGAGGATCAGTGAGCCGATGAGACGAAGTCCAGCTACTCTGACAATTCAATACCCTGAAAATGAGCATTAAGATTGTGTTCCACAGAATCAAAGACACATAAACTGAGATAGACAAACATAATGACCAGATAAAGATAAATTCAAATCCAGATAATTTGATTCAATATAATACTTGTCACATTCAGACTGTGGATAACCTATATCTTACAGAATTTAAGGAAATAGTTATTTCATATTATAACCAAAAATTTCAATGTGTATTATTTGATGTTTGCTCCCTAATAGACAAAGTGGTGCATAATTATGAAGTGTAAAGAAAATTTACACACCGATTTTGATAAATAATCTGAAAAGTGTGGTGTTTTGAACTTAGGTCCCATGTTTAGGGACAGTTTAGGTGGACAGCAATATTATCTTAAATTTCCAGCAGGAAAATACTCTTTCTATTTTCAGATAAACAGAGAATTTGTTGGCAAAATTATCAAAACTTTGAACCTGTTATGTAACCCTGATACTTCCTCCCTGATCTGTGTTCTTTGGTCTTCATGATGCTGTTTGTTCTCTAATGTTCTCCAAAAAACCTCAGAGTCCAGAGACAGAACATCTGGATTTATTAGTCCCTCTAGGATGTTGCAATACTTTTTGTGACTGTTGCACACAATCACACCAATCAAAGATCTTGCTTTACCTTTTTCAAAAAAAAATAGGTCAATGTAAATTTTTTAAGCTTAATTTTTGCTTAAAAAAGACGGAATTTTACAAATTGTATATATCATTAACTTCAAGAAGCATATTTTCAGGAAGAAAGAACACATGCAGAACACCTCCAAAAGTAGAGGCCTTGGGTATCTTTTGGTGTTTAATAGTGATGTGTCCGACAACACCGATGCGTTGGCGCATGCGTCTAGCTCCGAGTGAAACCTCATGTCGATGTGTATCGCTACAAGAAAGTCATGTGACCAATACAGAAACTCTTTCGAACAGACACTGATGCACCAAACTGTTTTATAAATCTGTCAATGGGATGCATCTGGCAAAAGAACTTCTGATCACTTGAGGTTCCAAATGGATGTACCTTATGAGATACTGGAACCAACAAAAAGATAATCGATCCATCTCTTCAGCCTTTCCTTACAATTTCTTTGCACTCCAGCCTCATCTGTGTCATGTGTGCAGGTGTTTATTTTTAGAAGTTGTATCTAAATAGTGTAATTTCAAAACGTTGGAAAAATGTATTTTTCCAACTTTCCTCTATCTGATGATGTTAGTGGAAAGTTATCACAGCCTGTAGACACAGTCATTGTTCCTGTATTTCCTGTTTCATCCTCGGTCTGGATTTGTTACTGATCTGCTCTGACATTTGAGCACAATCTCTCTACCTGACCTAGTGGCTCATGAACCTACCTTGCAGTTTGCTGTCAATTTCTCAACGCAGTCACTCAGTATGCCACCTCTGGGCTCCCACCACCACATCAGCGGCACCTCTCTGACAATCCAATGACTCACCCAGACCCAGCAATCTGTCCAGCAGGCTCATCACAAGAAGTACAGACAAGGTTCTTTCAATGTCACTGTCTCAGTTATCTTTTACTTTGTTTGTTCATCCAGCTGCTAATGAAAGGGAGGGATTTTGATATGTGTAATAAAGCTTTCTTAAAGACCCAGAAACCTTGGTTGAGTCATAGCTTTGTACAAATTAAATAAAGTTAAATTAAATTACAGATTAAATAAAGTTTAGTTTGAAATCAATAGGCTTAAATGGTGATGCAACCAGGATAACAAAGATTTTTCCTGGACTTCCAAAGCTTACGAAGAAACACTCAGACTTGAAAACTGCATTTCATGGCTTATTCTAACATATCAACCTCTTAAGAATCCTTGAAAAGTCAAAAGACAGTCTTTTCACATAGAAGCAACCAAGAGCCTTTTTCTAAAGGGTATGACATAAAATCCAACTTTTTCAATCTTTACATCATGTTATGTTATTCTCTCATTACAAATATCTCTGGAGTGTTGCGTTGATTTTTTTTCAATCATGTATGAGAAAATTTTTAGTCTCCTATAGCAACTATTCAGCCAAGGGTCCAAGTGCCCCACTGTGTTAAGGATGAAGCTGCTCCTTGGTTTCTGGCTCACCTCTATACACTACAGTATAACAATGCAGAGATTGAAGTAAAATGGTCCAAAGAAGCAAACATCACCAGATGTTGATGCTGTGCAGTACATGTCACTTATTTTCAAGACAGGTGTAGGTAGAGTTGTCTGGTGTATTGTAACTCATTTGTCCCGTCTGCCTCACGGCTCTATAATGACCCTCATTCTTAAAAATGTGCATCAGACTGTCCAACTTGAGTGCAGGAGGGGAAGATATATTGCAAGATTTAATGGGAGCTCTTCATATTCTGAGGGGAGATCTTGTTAGGTACTTGAATAAAAATAATAGATTATGAATAAATTGCCACTGGCGATATTGCATATATGTTGAATTGGGTTGTTCAAGTTAATGCAAGTGCCTTTCTGTGATAATGTACACATTGCCCTGGGTTAGTTATGCAAGCATTTGTTTTTCTTCACGCTGAAGCCCAGTTCTTTGATATCCACTTCTTACAGAAGAAATTACTGTTTGCTTTCTTATTCCAGAGAATTTTATTCCGTGTCTTCAAAAAGCAACACCACTAACAGATCACACTGAAACAGATATTTAAAAAAAACTTTTAGTAAACATTATTAGAATATTATAAATACAGCTTGATTTTTTTTTTGTTATGGATTCAATTTAAAAATGCAAAATAAAAAAACTAATTTGAATTTAATAAATTGCTCACAACTTCACTACTCTTCCATCCATTTGTCCTTCCATCCAAAGCGATTTCACTGGATATATAACAAGTGACATTGAAAAAATGTTTTTCCCTCTCCTTGGTCTCAGATTGCAGGACTTCCGAGATGATTCCTGTTACAACCCCCCCGTAGTCGAGGGGTCCAGAGGATGTAACATAAAGATGTGTACAGAGAAAAGTGGAATGTAAAATGATTTTACAAAAAAGATGGCTCCACAAAACAAAAAACACAATACAATTTAACTCAATTAACACAAAATAGAGGTCTAACAAACTGAAGAAGGTTAAGTGCAAATTAAAGTATCAAAATGCCCAAGCAAGTCTGAGGTAAACTTAAATAACTCAAAAGGGAAAATAAATTAAAACACACACACACACACGCCCACACACAAAGGGAGCACCAAGCCTCTCAAACTAGCTCCATTTCTTCATGAGGCTTCATTTGGCCATCACTACCTCTGAGCACCAGCGCTGCTTGGAAGAACGGGACGGCTCCGAACTTTGTAAAGAGTCACCCCGGTCCTGCTCAACTTTTAACATACAGAGAGTTTGTTTTAGTATCCTTGCTTTTATCCTCTTTTAGTTTGTTTAAATGTATGAATTGTATTTATTAAGAGAATATTTAAAAATGTTAAATTTCTGTATATTTGGAAAATGCCCGTTTTAATTTGTCCCAAGTGTCAATTAACTTTTCAAAAGAAAAAAAAAAGTCACCCACCTTTGGTGTACAACTGCTTTGGGTAGTTTTGAACTACTTTGTTTCTGCTTGTTCAGTTAAGCAGTTTGTCTCTGTTCTAGATTGTGAAGAAATGAAGCTTCCCAGCCCATTGCTTTGCCCAAAAGTTCATTACTCGGTGGTTCATTCATTTCTCACTAGCGACACCTGCTGTTGAAACTGTGGCAGCCTGTCATTCAGACAGACATACTTAAAAAACATTAGTTTTTGTCAAACTCATGCTTAGTAACAGGAGAGTCAATTACATCCGATTTAACTAATCTTTTTTTAGTTATTAAAAGTATTTGTAGCCAATCCTGGCATATGTTGACTGTTGGTGGCTGTTTTCTTTTGTCTTCGACTGATTTGACAATAGACATTTGTTTTACTGTATTCACAGTATTCTTTGAGATTTGATTTGCCTCCTGAAAAACTACAATTCTTCAAAAATTCCCTTTTCCTTGGATTCCTAGTTGGCTCTCTAATCACTTATATTTTTACTCATCAGGCCAGAATTTTACTCTTCCAACAGCTTTAAGTTTCTGCTGTGCAAGACTGCAGAACAAAGAAAGTGGAAATTTCAAGAAGGAGGTGAGGGGGTTAATTATTTTTATTTAATAATCTTGTGAGTGATCAGCTCAAAGTCTTCCCAGAAGTCAGATTTTTTTCCTCTTGCAGGCTCCATTTCAGTCAAGTTTATGTGTGTAGCACATTTCAGCAACAATGCAGTTCCAAAGTACTTTACATAATAAAAACCACACAAATATAAGTCATAAAATATACCATAATCAACAACTGAGAAAACCGGTAACAAACATTACATTACATTTTGATGAGTGCCATCGTCAAAATCGTTAATACACATGAAGTATAAAAAGTTCCTTTTATTTCGGCCATTGCTGAAGACAAATACTTCTTTGATGCACGATCAAATACAATAACTCATGCCATGAAGCTGCACGGCTCATCACGCTTTTATTTTGAAAACCGACACGCAAAATGAAGCAGTCACGTGACCCATGCAATGCGAGGCGTCGTTTGTTGCCAGTCGTGGTTTTCAGCAAGAAGACACAAGGATCGAAGATGGACTTCATCGGACACGCCCCCTTTTTACTCGGTACACGCCTCGAAGTCTGGCTTCAGATGGCCCATCACTACTCAGAGGGATCCCCGCCCTGCAGCTCCTTCCCACCAGCCTCACCCTGAGCGCCAGGCCGCCGCTGCTGGGACCTCCGTCCATGAAGCGTCGGCTCCTTTGTCCAAGGAAGCACAGGCAATTCTTTGTGGCTGTGTCCTTGGTGCGCCACCTGCAGCTCTGGATGTTTTTCTTCTTGCTGCTGCCATTCGGATCACAGCCACGGGAGGCATCTGCCTGCGCCTGCTGACCAGCAAGTTTTTGGAGGTCCATATGGCGTCTTTGATGGTGGCTAGGGTGAGCTACATTTCCGCAAAGTCTTTCTTTGACATTTTCCGGTGGCTCACCCAGTGCAGCACTAGCTGCTTGTGGAAGACCTCCCTTGCTGGCAAGTATGGGAATTGCAAAGAGCCAGCCTTTGTCCACAGGTCCACAGCAGCGCTGCACTCCCACAGCAGGTACCTCACCGACTCCAAAGGTTAACAAAAACCTTAACAAAACCTCTTCCTACTAGCTGCCCCACTGGAGGAATAGTTTCAGGAGCAGGTGAGGCCCATTAACATCTGATTGGCTTGACAATCCTCTGCTGGTCCAATGGAGTAGCTGCCCTCCTGCAGCCCTCAGGCGGCCAATCAGGAAGGTGTGCTCTCACAGCTCAACCTCCATAACAAAAAGGAGCCTGCACAGCCTCAAGAGGCCAGGGGCCGTAACAATCCCAAATACATCCATCCATCCACATTCCAGGTGAGAGGCGGGATACAACACAGACAGGACAAACAGCCATGCACACACACACTCACACCTAGGGACAATTTGGAGAGACCAATTAACCTGACAGTCATGTTTTTGGACTGTGGGAGGAAGCCGGAGTACC
>CAEGAE010001301.1:0-28533 GCA_903067095.1 Girardinus metallicus
TAAATTTCTATAAGACAAAATAAAATATCTGGGTTTATTTAGTCCATCAGAACCAGAACCTCGAGGTTCTCTGTTGCTGAGTGACGCTGCAAAAAAATGACCGCAGCTGCTGCGCTTTTCTAGTTATTTTTATTATTATTATTTTATTTTTTTTATGAAAATTTCTTAAAACTATCATGGCTATTTCATGACAGTATTGTATGAAACAGATAATCTGTGAAAAGAATCAAACTTCTCTGCCTTCTCCCTATGGACCTGCTGTTATCTGTGCAAATGCACAGCTCATTCAGAAACAACCAATCAGAGTCAGGAGGAGGGCCTTAGTGCTGTCAGTCAAACTTGTGTATTCGTAATTCAGCTACGCTGCAGCTGGTTCCCCACCGCAAATCCTGGCATGACAGAGGACAAACAGTTTTCCTGTTCCGGCAAGTTGTTTCTCCACCGTTAGCACATTTAGCAGCTTGTACATGAGATTGATTGACAGTGGTAAGACCCTCCTACTGGCCCTGATTGGTTGTTTTTGATCTGCTTTTCAGACAGCACTAGTAGCTTTGGGAAGACGTGGCAGAGATTAATCTTTTCACAGATTATTTGTCTCAAGTTATACTGTCACAACATGGAGATATTTGTTCAGACAGTCTGAACAAATATAACTTAATACAAATTACATACTGCAGCTTTAAAACACAAATGGTGGGTTTCTTGTAGCTCATTACACAATCATATGACATCTGCACCTGCTATTGGGCTCATGACATCTAGTAATGACTGCAACATTATTTAGGGAGAACTGTCTGCCTTTGTCCACCAGAATAAGATGAGTTTGAGCTTAGATAAAGTAGGTTCCATACTGAAGAGCCACATGTAGGAATGCCAGCAGTGAAGAACAATTATTTACTCCAACTTCTCAAAAGTCTGAATAAGGTGGCATGTAAAGAATTTCAAACATTTGTTGCAATATGTTGACATTTCAGGAAGCTTTTCCAGATTGTCAGGAAGTGTTGACTGTCACTTTATGAGTCACTGAAAAGTTATGAAACACTTGCAAATTTAAAAAGGTGCTTAAGGCCAATGGGCTTTGTGCTATTGTGAGGTATAAATTAATCACTTCAAAAGAATTTAATTAATTAAGATATTCTGTTTGTGCTTCTCTATGTTGCTGTGTTAGATCCAGGGCTACAGTCATGAGTCCTATATTCCAACCATTCAAATAAATTAAACCCTATCAGGGAAACCAAATATTTATATTTCACTTACAAGAAAGACCACAACAAACTTAATGTTTTCATAAATCAAAATACAAAACTGTCTTTTTTTGCTTCCTCAAGAATAAACAAAACACGTAATATATCACTGAAACAAACAACCTGAAACATGAACTTGAAGTCAAACATCTGCCTTATTAAAAGAAAGGCAAACGATTTTCTACATTTTCTGAGTTGATTGTTTTCGTCTTTCTTGATTCTAAAACAGGGTTTGTCTGTTCTCAGCAACAGAAGAATGAGACAAATCACTCTTTCTTCACAATCACTTGTTTGGTTTAGCCAAGGTAAGTCAATAGGAGTGCCCAATCTGGTTTTGAATAAAGTTGCTGGATGTTTGGGGTCTTGTTTATGATAAATTTAAGATGAAAGCAGAAACATGAGTATTTAATGACAAACATGTTGTCGCTGATATTTTCTATAAATGTCCTTTTGCATCAACGGCGTGCCCTGGCAGTCCATATTTCCACCATGCAGAGGACCGACTGTCCACACTTTGCAAACCTAATTTTAGCCTGAGGTCATTCCATGTTGATCATGACTGAAAGATCAACATCCTGAATACATTTGATTGAAATGAACTTCCTAAGATGACTGCATCCAGCCTTAGAGAGGATGAGGAGCTCCGTCATCCAATGGGGTTTAGAGTTGAGTTGCTGCTCTTCTGCACTAAAATCAAGATGATCATCTGGTCAGGACGCCTACTGTTTTGCTTCCCTTTTAGGAATTTACAATGTCTTAGACAACATCGCATTGTTGTTGAACATCCATCCATCCATCCATCTTGTTCTGCTTATCCAGGGTCGGGTCATGGGGGTAGCAGCTTAAGTAGGGAGGCCCACAGTTTGCTCTCCCCAGCCACTTCTTCCAGTTCCTCCGGGGGAATCCCAAGACATTCACCGTCTTGGCCAGCCAAGAAACATAGTCCCTTCAGCGTGTCCTGGGTCTTCCCCGGGGCCTCCTCCTGGCGGGACGTGCCCGAAACACCTTACCAGGGAGGCATCCAGGAGGCTGAGTTCTCCCCCCACTCCTATTCTCCCTGTAATCCAAATGATCGCTCCTCGGCAGACCCTTCTGTGAAACTCCTTAAGTTTGAAGATGCAGCACTATTATTGTTCCGATTCAGGACATTATTAGTCTCAGTCTTAGTCACCTTGCCCCCACCCTGGGTTTATAATGTGCAGTGTGTGCAGTTAATTCATTTGAATGTATTTTATATAAATGGCATTACTTCACATGCATCAAGTATTTCTTTTTACTCACTAGTTTGTCACCACTGTCAGTTCTGTATCAACTCCGTCAGATGGGCTTTATGTTGTTTTTTTTTTGAAATAACATTTCTTTTGTTTCTTGAGAAGCATTTGTTTGTAAAGCTGAGAAGAATTATCACTAATAATTCTTCTCAGAAACAAAAGTAATTTTTTCAGATGGTGCTGACAAAGTTCTGGGTCAGGTCCATTAAAAATGTAATTTTCAAAAAAATGTTGCAGCTGGGAGCCTGCACCTTAGCATTTTTACATTTCCAAAACATTGTCATATTTGAATACATAAGCTTGAGGAATAATTACATAATTTTTGGGGAAAATTTGAACCCATTTTGTTTCTTATCTCAAGAATCACTGAGCCATATTCATACAGCCAGCAGGATGTGGAATGACTAGAATACCAGTAAGAGTAAACCAGTGTGTCACCATTCTGTAAAAGTTCCAGTAATGACAACATTTCTGATTTAAAACCTGTGACTCTCCATATCTCGTAATAGGTTATTATGCTGCCAGACTAATAATAGCTGCGGTATGACATCTCAAAAGTTTGATTACTATGAACAATTGAATATATATTTAAATAAATAAACATCATTATATGTATAAATAAGAATATTTAAATTAAACAGAATTTCAAACTGAAGCACAGTCCTGTAAAACACCAGCTGATCCCTTGGGTGAGGACCAGCAGACTCCTAGTGTTGCTGTCAGGTTTAAACAGCCACATGTTGGGCTGAGTTGTCCCTGCAGGACTGGACATGTTGGGCTACCGGTTCGGGACAACAGGTGGAGCCGCTCCGTCCAGAAAAAGACAGAACAGCAGATCCGGTCCATCAGACCTGACAGAGAGCTGGGACATAAACACTGCCACGAGAATGAAAGGTGGAACCTACATGTCTGCAGCGATGACCTGCTGTCTCCTCCGGTCCTGTCCCCGCTGTCCCGGATCTGTCTCCGCTGTCCCGGTCCTGTCCCCGCTGTCCCGGTCCTGTCCCGGTCCTGTCCCCGCTGTCCCGGATCTGTCTCCGCTGTCCCGGTCCTGTCTCCGCTGTCCCGGATCTGTCTCCGCTGTCCCGGTCCTGTCCCCGCTGTCCCGGATCTGTCTCCGCTGTCCCGGTCCTGTCTCCGCTGTCCCGGTCCTGTCCCCGCTGTCCCGGTCCTGTCTCCGCTGTCCCTGTCCTGTCCTGATGCTTCAGATCGCTCTTCTTCTCTCTGCCGCGTTACAAGTTCCACTTGCTAAACACTCGCTTCAATTACCGCTGAATTTAAAACAAAGTAAAGAGCACATCCAACATGTCAACTTCCTTTAGGCTCTTTCAAAATAAAACATCTTCCAGGGTTGTCGGGTGCTCAGTTGTTCATTGGTGCATGAGATGACCGTCACTGCCCTGTAAAGCCAACATTAATCAGCCTCACCTATAAACATCCGAACAAGAGCTGGTCAGTTAGTTTGATCATCGAAATTCATCAGTGGAGTGGAAAAAAAATTAAGTTGATTTAATGTGGTCATTTAATTAAAAAAAATAGATTTCATTAAAAGCATCCTTGTAAGCTTGTTAAGAAAAACAGTTTTTGTAAAATCTAGTTGAACTATTAAAGTATGAAATCCTGAGGTAAATAAACGTCACCTTCTCCAGCTTCTCTGCCCGTTTGAACTCTTCTCTGTCTCTACCAGTTTTGCATCTTCTGAAATGTCTGACTATTCCTCGTTGCAAGTTAGCTGAAGCTCTGTCAGATTACTGACGGAACGCATCTCTGAACAACAGTTTTCAAGTCTTGCCATAACAGCTCATTTGGGTTCAGACTTTGACTAGGCCATCCTAGCACATGAATATTGTTTGATATAAAACATCCCAATGTAGTGTATGTTTGTGGTTGTTGTCCTGCTGGAAGGTACACATCCTCCTCCGCCTCAGTCTCGGTCTTTGAGAGCCTCAAACAGTTTGTTTTCCCAGAATCATCTTGTTTTCATCTCCAACCACCATCCAATAATCTTCATTAAGCATGTCTGTCTCTGCAGAAGGGCAGCATCCCCACAGCATAATGCTGCCACCACAACCCTTTGAATGCTGTGATGTTGTAGTGTCTGAAAACAGGTTATATGTTTATGTCTCTGTAACACACCCAAGCTGAGGCCTTTGTGCCTTGAGTGATGAAGTGTCTGGACTTTTTGGAACGATTCATTCATTCATTCTTACATGACTTTTCCATTTTGTATATTTCCTACCTTTATACATCCAAAGTGACATTTGAATCATTTGAGAACCTAAAACCTGATAAAAACCAGTAATTAAACCCAACATTAATGATATCCCTGACAGATTCATGTTTAAAGAAAACTTATAGTTTTAATAACACGTTTCTTGTGACTGGAAATAATATTAACATTTTCGAGTCACCCAGAGTATCTATGCGTTTTGTAGTTATTTCTAATTGTATTGTTTTACTTTTCACTGGCTTATTTTCTGTTAGTAGATAAGATGTAGAGAAAAATAATTTTAAACATAAATCTGTTGGAGGTATGAATAAGCTGGTGGATACTTTTCCACAATATTTTTAGTTGACTTTACTAACAATAGTTAAAACACTGTCACTGGAAAATATTTGGTTCTGTATTTTAGCAAAACATTGACTGCTTTAAAATTATTCCATCATTTTCTCTCCATCAATGAGTTATTTTGGCAAAGAGACAATTTTCTGGTGTACTCCCCTGGACTGATGCAGGTCCTGTAATTGTTTTCTGTAGACTTGCCAGCAGATGGCAGCCAAACACAACTACAGGGAAATTGACTGTAGTGAGCGTCTGCATGACAAACTGTTTTCAATAGTGAGGCATTTCAGATTAACGGAGATTTTAATGTAAGGTCTTTTTTATTTTATTATATTTTCTCTAGACAAACTAAAGCATCATAATTTTATTTTCATACTTAAGTGGAATCTGGTGGTTTGTTCATTTAGAAAATGAAGAGTCTTTCTTTAAAAAAATAGATAACAAACAAGAGGGCAAAAACTTGTTTAACCGCCAAGTCAAAACTTCATGGTCAAGTGATCAGTGATCTCTTATTTCTAACTGTTTTAAGGAGCCATGGTTCTTGTGTTTTTATGCCAGATTAAACCCTTATTTTCGGCCACTATTTTGAAACTGATAATCAGCAATATTTTTCCACCTCATATCTTGAATGAGGTTTGATACAAAAGATTTATTGGTACATAAAATTAAGATAATTTTATGTACCAGGTTCCATGTTCTCCGACTTTGGAGAACGTTTTTCGCTGTGGTTCTCTGGAGTCCCAAAACTTTTGAAATGATTTTGTAACCCTGTCTGAAGGACAGATGTCAGTGACTTTGTTACTCCTGTTTCCCCAATTTTTTTTAAATGAAATAATAATTTAAAACCACTCTTAGTATTTTTCAGGTTATCTTTGTGTGATATTAACATTTGTTTAATAATCTGACACATTCAGTGAAAAAGAAATCACAAAACAGCAGAAATCTGCACGGGGCTAATACTTTTTCACTGTGCTGTACTCACTCAGGCTGGCTGGAGACAGAAATGTCACTGAAGGCCATAATCTGTTTCTCTCTGTCTCGGGCAGCAGTCTTATTGATTGTGTGTTGAGGGGCTTTACCCTGTCATTCCTTTTCATTATTCTGACTGCACATTGTTCTCCAGTCAGCGATCTTATTACAGTGTTTGTCTGTGCTCCACCTCACAACAAAGTGCTTTCAACTCCAAGAAAAGCTCCTTCACAGGGATAGCAAATAAAACCATTTATTGACAGCGTAATTACTAACTGTTCTCTGTCTGCCATGCACTCATAGACGCACATGCACACAAACAGCCTCCAGTACAACGCGAGGGGTCATAGTTCACATGGTAGTAATAAGGTATATGACTGGACGTCTATAACGAAGAGGGCGTCACCAATCATCACTTCACAAAGTATTGACCTGAGAAGACACCAGTACTGGACAGGACTGAGATAAGAACACTGGCAGATAGTAGTGGATGTGGGAGACATGCACTGCCATGGTGTGTTGCACATAACGAACACAGACACAACACTGTAAAACATTTGAGCCGCATTTAGTTGTGTCTACTATCCTCTACTCTTTAAGTCAAAAAAATTTAGCGAGTTTTAGATTTTGAGCCTAAATGTGTGAGTTTGTGAAAGATAAACTTACAGTAGTAAGTTGTTTTACTTTGGTTTTAGTAATTTTGTCAAAATAATAGAGAAAGGTGTGCTGTCTAATTAGGTGAGGGCAGCGTTTTCTTGCATGTTGTGAAATAATTATTTAGTTTAAATTGCAGCATTAAGTTAAAACTCACAATTCAAGATTAATGAGCTTTGAAAAACAATGTTCAGACAACCTGTCTCTTGTTGTTAAATCAACTTCTTGAACTTTAATTTCTGAGTTAAAACCAATACAATTTTCTTGTTGACTTAAATTGCATTTTCAAGGCAGCAGGTGGATTTTGATTTTCAAGTTAAACCACTTTAAAATGTTTTAAAGAGAAGAAGCCAACTGACAACAAAGATGACCAGTGGCTCTTAAACGCATACACAACTCGATTAAAACGTCTTACAGAGATTTAAAAGACCAAGAACTATTGACAAATATAACTATTTGCAAATATTTTAACTAACCCTAACATTGAGTTAATTGCAGTGTCTATAATTAATCTCAATTAGTTGAGTTTTAATCAAATTCTACATATTGACAAAATAAGCAACAATTTCAATTAAAGCCCTTTTGCTGCTAAATTATTGAATCAATAGACATATGAGCTCAACAACAAAATATTTATGGTTCTTAATCTGTTATTTAGGGTTTTGAACTGTCAGATTGAAGCAAAGAGTTATTACACCCATTCAGCTTTCGAGTGTTTAAGAAATGTCTGATGGAACTTTGAAAAAAGTCCTTCTTTAGAAATGTTGACTGTGGAAGCTGACATTAGCATTCAGAACATCTGTGCTGCTGCAACAAGTTTTGCATTGAGATGCTTTAGACCTGAATAGGTTCGATTTATTTTTAGGTCAACTTGAACACATTGATAGTGTTTTCCAACGTCTCACCAAATAGTTTTTTTTAAGCAAAAATCGCTTAAAAATTTTTGCTTAAAAGTTTTGCTTAAAGTGAAGTTGCTTTGTCTTCCCTCAATATTGTTTGAGGCTGATGCTTCTGTGACAGATTTATGGCCATACCGGAAAGGTGCAAATACAAACATTTACAGACTTTGAAAGTTGGAATTATCTCCCAAGATGGTGGACAAATGCCTGAGCTTACATTTTGTGGGACTTTCAAATACAAACCAACAAAATGATAAAAACCAACCAATTGGACATTGTAATGACAGATAAGCAGCAAAGGACAGGGGCTGGGATCAATTTGGCCTATCTGGAAACATCAGGAACAATAAACATGAGGAAATACCACAGGCTTAGGTAGGAGTTAGACAGAGGTTAGCAGGTGAAGGCAGTTGTAGCATCCATGGTCAGATGATAGTCACAGATGCATAACAACAAAATGACGGAGACCAACGCAACTTTAGTGTCAACCTGTGAAACATGTTATCGAGAATCTGATGCAGATTAAATCATTAACATGAAGATGGCACTCAACAACTTGTTTGTATTTGGAGCAATCAATGCATTTGGACAGTCCCTGTTAGAACATAGAGACAGATAGAAATAATCGGTTATTAGGGAACTGGACAACACATTTTATGCATATTGCTCAGGTAAGCGCTGATAACTTATAGGCCACGCTCCTTACAAGTAACAATCAATTTGTATGACAACATAATTCCAGAAGGAGAGTTTTGTTCTGAGAACAAGATTGGGATTGATCCTGTTAGTCTGGTTAAATGAACATTTGTCTCTGAACTCCCATTTTCTCTCTCATCTGAACCAGATGAGAGAGAAACTCTAGGAGGGAAAAAGAAGATGAGTGAATCCATTTAAATTTATATGGGATAAGGGAATTCTGGTGCTTGGTTTTAACTTCAGTAATTTGTCTTCAGTATGTCTAAGTGCCTAATGTTTTTATGGCATTAAGAATTTGGTGGCCAGGTAATGCAGAGGTTGAACTCTTGGCCTGTACTTCTCTTGTCTCGTAAGGCAGATACTTCTCTAAGCCATCCCTCTCATTTGGACATATTTAGTTGCTGTTTCCCTCCTCCTACTTCAACTTTTTCTCCGTAGCTCTACTGACCTGCTGGTAGTGTTCATCTCATGTGTTTTCTGATGGTATTTTGTTTCTCCATTACAGCTGCAGAATGTAACTTTTGTAGAAAATATTTTTTTTGCATATTTGTTCAGTCTGTCACCATGCTGCGTGGTATGAGACAGAGAATCTGTGAAAAAGTCGAGCTGTTCTGCCTTCTCCCAGTTCTGACCACAACCTCATGTGGCACCACTCGTTCCTTTCCTTTACCCGCCTTGCTCTCTGCTACCTGCAACTTTTCCCTATCAGCAGAGCCTGTTATGAATATTCACGCTAATTAACATAGCAAGTATGCGTTTTTCTGTAACGATAACTGTTTCTCCACCATTACTACACATATAGCAGTGAGTACATGACATTGAGTGACAGCCTAAGACCCTCCTGGCTCTGATTGGTTGTTTTTGGTCGGGAGAGGTGCATTAATTCAGAAGGCAACAGCAGCTCAGGGAGGAGGTAGAGGAGATCGATCATTTCACAGATGAGCTGTCTCATAAACTGTCATGACATAGTGACAGTTTTAATAAATATGTTAAAAAAAAAACATATTCTTTATTAAAGTTACATACTGCAGCTTTAACTTCTTCAATGTTCAACTGACATTTAAGGTATTCCATCTGATCAAAAGCAAAAATGTACCATGTTCAGAAGAACACTTAGTGATAAAAATTTGTCTTGAAATAATAATTTAGTTGTCTTCTATAGCAGAGTTTTGATATTCTGTTAATACTGCTTCCAATGATTAAACCAAGACAAACAGAACAGCTGCTGGACTTTGATCACAGCTGTGTTTTTGTGTGTGTCTGATAACAATTGAAGTGATGATGGTGGTAGTGATGATGATGATGATGATGTTGGAGACGGGGAATTAGGTTTCGATTAGCGACAGTGACAGGTCATGATGTCATGTCCTGCCTCTCTGTCTGTGTGACTGATCAATACTAACATCACACACACTATTAGCAACTCTGACTCTCCTCTCTCTCCCTGCTTCTGTCAGCAACACAATTATAAACTCCTCCTCTTCTTCACACACTTTTCCCCAGTCGTGATCTCAGTTTCATTCTCAGTTAGCTAACAAGGTTGATCTTCATTTTTTTATATTGCTTTGCTCATCTATAACCATAAACCTTTTAAAAAAACTGTTTTAAAAGGAGCTTACTGGAAAATATGTTGGTGCCTCAAAGACCAAAAATGCCATTGCTGATGTTAAAAATGCATAAATAATTGTATATTTAATGATGAGAATGTGAGATTTAAGTGTCATTCAACGTGGGAATAATTTAAGAATTTATCTAGTGTGGGAGATTTAAAAGATTGTAGGTTATGAGAATGACAAGGGCAGGAAATTATAAAATCTTGTATCTTCTACTTGCTCCTGTTGGACCAAATTATGTAAAATTACATATGAATAGGCATGATAATTTGTTTTATTTTTTTCCTGTTTTTGTCTGTCCAAAATAAATAAACAAAAATCAATAAGCTGTTGTTATTTGATCATTACTTCTCATTTCTATTTGCAGTCACAGTTAGCACATGAACATGAATGTTAGCATCATAAAAAGCTAAAAAAGAAAAGGTCCCTAAAGGCACCATCATCTCAACTGAAGGAAACAGGTAGCTATTGTAAGACAGCATTGTAATCTTGATTGTTTTTTTATAGGCAAGACTAAACTCTAAACACACAGTGATGTGCTGCTGGAACTTTGAGGCACACACACACACACACACACACACACACGCCCACGCCCACAAGCACACACACCCATTGTGCACAAACACACAAGAATTGGTCATTTGTTTGAACATGCACTTTGTTTGGGGGCTCTGCTACTTTTTCCAAATCATTTAACTTTTGACAGTAATAGGCTCTTCATTGATTATCATTTTGTCTAAAATACAAGAAAAAGTGAGTGAAGACACAAACAGATGGACAAACCCACAGAGCAACAGCCCCAATTTTATAGCAACCCAGAGCATTTATCAAGATTTCTGATAAATATGCGTCTTTCTGTAGACTCCCCTTATTTCCTTCAAACTGACTTAACATACACAGCAGAATAAAAACAATTAAATTTGCTTGCTGTTGAGCTCAAATGCCAATTTATTTAATAATTTATCAGTAAAAAGAGATTTTGAAATGAAAATGTTTATTTTTTGATACATGGTTTACAATTAAAACATGATTGATTTCAGTTAATTTGCTACACATCATGTGATTACCTCAATTAAAACCTTTAATTTAATCCCACCACTATATAAAAAATAAACAAACAAAATAAACACCTTCTCCTTTAATTAATGAAGCTGAAGTGAATGTGACTACCATTTATGCAGCCAATGTCTGAGAACCTAAAAATATATGAATGAATTGTGCTTGAAGTGTCAAAAAGTGATACAAACTACATTTTTGTTTTCACTGATACCTGCAATTCTGTGGAGTTCTTCTCTTATTAGTCTTGTGGTTCTGTGTGAGTATATGGAACCTAAACTGTGCCACAGGGATGCCCACATTTTTTCAGACAGTGAGCTGCTTCGAAATGTTTAAGTCTCAATCTTCTACAGTCTGGAGGGATGCTGCCTAAACCGTTCTTAAAATAAAATTGAACCAAATCTAAGTTATGTGTGTACTTTATAACCCCTGTACATTGAACCACAGTGTGTTACCTGACAGTGAAGACACACACCACTCTGCTAAGGAGGATGTCATTAAGTTATATTCACATCCAACTTGTTCACTAAAAGTTTAAGTGGCACAAAAACAGAAATGCTGTTAGTCTATCATGAGTCTCAGCTTTTTTTGCTGCTTTTCTCAGGGAAGCCTTTCACTGTGGCACCAGCTTAACTGCAGGACTAGTCTTGAGGATTTAAACAGATGTTCTTTAACACATTTAATCATTCATATGGTGATGGGGAATTTTTGACTGTAATCAGGTAAATGGAGGCCAAATAACTGTGTGAGTGGAAAAATAATGCCTCACACACACCATGCGCTTCCCCCATCATAGTGGTGATACACTCACAGATTTAAAAGTAAAAATGAGAGCATGTGGCTCTGGTTATCTCTCTCTCTGTATCTTTCTCTCTCACTCACTGCACTGTCTTGGCTAATACAATTGTAGAAGATAAAAACTTGTATTTTGTTTTCATTCAACTTAAAAAAATACAATTTAAGGACATCCAACTGTTTAACATCATCAAGGCAGTGCCCTGACAGCCAAAGAGTCTTTCCCTGTTTTGAAGGGGAGAAAAATCTGCAAATCATCTGCAAAGCAGTGGAAAGAAAAGTTATAAAGTGCAAATATTGACTCCAGGGACAACAGTGAGAACAGGATGGGTCCAAAAAGAAGAGAGTGTGTTTTAGTACTAACTGGACCCATGTTCCCATTAAGATCCTTCCAAATAAATACAACTGAAACCACTGGTGGACAGGCCCTTTCAGCCCAACACAAGAATTAAATCATTTAAAGACAAACATTTACGTTTGCAGCCAATATTTCCAATTTTAATTTATCTTTGATTATTTTTGCTATAATTAAAAATAAAAAGACTTCATCTGCGTCAATCATTTGTGCTGGGGAGGCAAATTTATATTTTTCTTGAACTATAGCCAAGGTCCACATAAAATCAGAGTTATTGCTGGAAATGGCCCCCGGGCTTCATTTTGGACACGCCTGCTGCTGACAATCAAACAACTACATGAGGAAATTGATCCAGCTTTCTGCTGCTGGACCTATGGCAACCCTTTAATCAGCTGCAGCTACCAGCGACCTCTTCCCTAGCAGGTATTAGAGCAAGAATCAAACCTTGTGAACAATGGTGGTGATGGTGGTAGGAGTTTGTTCTCTAATCAGTGGGTTGTCGGTTCTAATCTCTGAGCTGTTGTTTCCTTGAGCAAGTCACTTTACCCTCCTTGCCTTATTGGATATAATTAAATGGAAGCAAAAGATAAAGTTTTTTATTTCATTCAGATTTTCATTTTAAAATTGGACAATCTAAATATTTTGGGATTAAAACTACAAATAAGAAAGAAGGAGAAAGCTTAATCTAGAAACCTTATCTTTTCAAATTACTTAAACCTTGCATCCACCATCCCCGTTTTACCCAGTAGTAGGCTTGTTTCTGTGTCAAGGGAGCAAATGAAAGAGATTAAGTGACAGAAAACACACAGAGTCAAATTTGGTTCTCCCTTCAACATAAAACAACATTTGGCTATTTTAGCATCAAGAGCATACAAAATGATTAAATAAAGGTCTTAATATGAAGGTAAGCCACAAAATTAAAAATAGTAAGAACTCTAGGCTTGGAATATATCACTCTGTATGATGATTCTATACAATGAGCTTCACTGTCTGAGATGACTGTCAAGAAAGATTACACTTTCACACAATATTAAAATGTTTTGAGATGTACTAATATGTACATCAGCTCAATACTGAACAAAAGTTCCCCAAATGCAAGATGTTTTTCTAGGCAACACACAAAAAAGAAACCCCATGAATTTGGTGCACAGACAAAGGTAAAAAGAGTCTTTAGTCAGTCAAATATGATCTTCCAAACATTTCACACATCCTAATATTTTGCTTCCCAATAAAATAAAAGCATTCCAAAAAGTTCAACCTGTGTTAGCGTTTGACAGAATTCCAAATAATTTGTTACATCCACAGCCAGCCCAAAGCAAAGCAAACTAAGTGGTCGCTTAGAGCCTCAGGGCCACTAGGGGGCCTCTTAAGTGGAAATGATTTTATTTTATTAGTAATGATTTCTATGTGGCTGTATTATCAATAACACACAGTTTCATTATAAACTTGTGATTTTTTTTGTTTTACAATAATATATATTTGATTAGGTAGAAACCATTCTTTATATGGGCAAAAAGAAAAACAAAAATGCTCTTGGGGGCCTCCAGGTGGCCACGTAGGTCACACTTCATCGATAATATGAGCTGCTATGCAAAGTGCAGTCCGCTTCCGAACCTCCAAAGCACCCAGGAAGATAATTAAGCAAATGTTGCAAAAAAGGAATTATCCTTCAGGGACAGAGAAAATAAGGAGGAAGAACAGAGAAAAAAGCCAAGACAAAGCTATGTTTGCATGCAATGCAAGAAGTTTATAGCAGATGTACAACTGATCTAATCATCTGACTGTTGATTCCAACAATCCACATTATTAGCAGAAATAACCAAATTCTGCTCATCTTAAACTGAACTCTGCTTTAAAAAAAATCAAGATGACCAAAAGACAGAACCAGGTAAAAGCGAAGCAGCCAGAACCACAAACCAGATCTTTCTTTCTGTAATGACAGCGATTTGTCTCTGCTCTGCTTTGTGTCTTTTCTTGGAGCTGTCATAGTGAATATTCACCCTGACTACTGAAGCAGACAAATTACACCTTTTGAAGATGTGAGGTGTGTGCGCATCTGTGTCACACAATTCATAAAGCGCGAATTCCATTTTTATAGTAAAGGTCTGGAAAGATGATTGTTTACACTTCATTAGCTGTGTTTCGATATGGGTAGAGACTCAGACACATTGTGTCAATCATTCTCAGCATGCTTGGCTATTAGATTCTTTAATCACCAAGCAACAGAAAGTTTGTCATTTTTGTTTAACAAAACAGTTTCAGTGAGAACAGTTGATTTAGTTGCTGGATTTATTGCTCAGGATGATGACACTGGCTCCATTTTCAGATTTTGTCCTGAAGTAACCCCACAATCAAATGAATGTTTCATTAGCATGCCTCTGCAGAGGCAATATGAGGCTATTTAGGATTTAAATCAGAGTAGGAACAGAAACACAAATATACAGGAAACACCCATGTTATATACAGACTCATTCAATAAATTAGAATATTATTGAACCCCATTTATATAGAATATATTTCACATTATCACTAAGTGAAACATGTTATATAGATTAAGTATTCAGATGGAAGTTTGAAAATAGCTGTTTGTTAATTTGGATGATTTTCTGCTTACAGTTATTGAAAACATAACATAAATAAACCAGACGAATAAAAAACATATTTTGAAAAACTTAATGAGTGTCTTTCCCTGATACAGACTGGCGACCTGTCCGGGGTGACCCCGCCTCGCGCCCCGAACGTTAGTTGGAGATGGACACCAGCAGCCCTACCAACCCCTCTAAGGGACCAGGGTGTACAGAAAATGGATGGATGGTAACGATTGTCGAATGTCGACTTAATGAAATGTGTGTTTAATACTTGCTTTAAGTGCGGGGGTTTCGTCCTGTATGGGGTTTCCTGTCTTCTTTCCACTTCTCACTGTTTCCCACCAGAGGGAGCCAGGGAGCTGCTGCTCCACCAGATGGTGGACCTGCTGTGAAATCATACGCACCTGCAATTCATCAGTCTCATCAGCGAGAGCTTAAGGGGATCCAGTTGCCAGTTCTCTGGTGTCTGAGACTTTGTCTTCAGTGGTATTTTGAGCCACTGGGTTCTTTACTTGCTGAGTTTTTTGATGACCTATATCTTACCTTTTGTGGTCTCCTTTAAGGACGTGTCAGCTGCTTCCTGGGTTGATCTCCTTGTGCCTCAAAGACTCTCTATAAAGATTTCTGGTTAAGTTCCCAGGACTGGCAAAGTCCCTGTCCTCTTCCTCCATTCCATTCTGCCTGTAACCTGTAAGCCCCCCAACAATCTCGCTGTCTAGCAGCTCCCACCTGATCATTCTGAGAGATGTCTCTCTGCTCCCTGCTTCAGCATTTGCCCAGATATTCCCCATAAAAAGACTCAAGCCCTGGACTCCACTCATCACTCCACGATGGACTCATCTTAACCAGTGAGATCTACACTCAAATTTAGATTCAAAGTCCAGGTTCCAGTTTCTCACCAGTTAGCCACTCTGCTTTCCAGTGTTTCCACTTTCCCCTTCCCTTCCAGTGTCCTGGACAGATAATATTTGTTTGTTCAATAAACTTTAACCCCCTACCCAACTGCCTCCTGAATGTTCTGCATAATGGGGAAAAGTATGCCCAAAACCATAATGGAACACTCAGGCCAATCTCTTAGGAGGGTTCTTTCAGAACAAAAGTCTGTCATCCAGTCACATGAAGCTGCTTTAAGAACTTTCTAATCAACAAAACATCTGGTTTGGATCAATTAACTCACTTTTTACAAAATCTCCAACCAGATCAACCTTTTCCACCGCCAGTTCCTGCTCCAGACTCCAAGATTGTGTCCGCCTCCTGTGCTATCATTCATTGTTTCTCTTATGATGGTTCTAAGATCCCTATGTATAATTGGACTCCTCTCAGGCAAAGTCTTGGAGTGGGTCAAGGTCCATTTCTATTCTCTTTTCAAGAATTTTGCTTGAATTTAAACATTCAGTCAAGAATCTGATGATAGTACCTTGTCAAGAAATCTCTGGACGGTAAAATGGGGGCAAAGAACAATCATGGACTTTGCTATTGATTTTAGAATTAAAGCTGCCACTTCTAACTGGGAACTGTGTGCACACAATCCCCACATCTCTGAAGCCACTGGTCTGTCTCATTTTGAAGCATCTCTTGGCTATCAATTCATATTTCTTCCTAGAGATGAAAAAGAAATCTCTGTGACCTCAAAACCAAAGATTCCACAGAATACTTAATTCTTTTTTTTTAATTATTATTATTTTCTCTCATCCAAAAATTTGGACGATTACCAACATTTTGACTTTTACGAAAAACGTAACTGAAATCAGAAATGTTCAGTTTAGGCATATACTAAGTGATGCTGAAGTCCATTGGTCTTGTAGCATTAAAGTGTTTTTTCTTATAGTGAAAATACCTTCTGGACTGTAACTACCACACCTGACCAGCACCAATCAAATGATGAGTGCTTGGCCTCAATTAAACAAATGTGCAAATATAGCTTTGTTTGTGAACATGTAGTCCTGAAAAAAAATCAGCAATCCTCAGACATTCCCCATTGTAACTCCTCTTGAACCTGGGATATTAAATAGCATTTTTTCCTAACATGTTTATGATTAAACTGACGTATGGAAATATTTTGGATACCTATTTTTACTTTTTTGGGAGTTATCTTGTGGCTTAGATGAAGAAAATGAGTCTCTTTAAATTTGTGGTTTCTGGTGAGTATTATGCTCACCACTAATTCCCAGAGGAATCACAATAACAAGCTGCCAACCAAATTAGACTCTGGTGGTTTATGATTGCAGCTCATAACCATCTTTCAGATGTAGTAAACCAATTAGACCAGCCAGTGAGAACTTATGTTTCTCTGTAAGATGTAGCTTGATCTGTATTTTCTACAAAGCTGCATGGGCTCAAAATAAAATAAACAGGCCCTTTCCTTTAGGAAACCACAAGCTCATCAGCACATTTACTCATGGTAAATGTGCTGATGGTAGCAAATGTCATGGTAGCAAAACAATGGTGTAAATTTAAAATGGTATCAGTATGCTTTAGACATCAAGAGTACTGAAATAATGGATGTGATATGAATGTAAGCTACTGTATCTCCATGCATAGGAAGGGTGGAGTCATTCTGGACAGGTCACCAGGTCAATGACAATGTCAATAGACAGGACAGACAATCATGCACACACAAACTAACACCTAAGGAGTCAGGTCCAAAACCTGACAGTTATGTTTTGGACTGTAGGAGGAAGCCAGACTACCTAGAGAGAACCCACACATGCAGGGAGAACATGCAAGCAAACTCCATGCAGAAAGACCCCAGGCCGGGATTCAAACCAGAACCTTCTTGCTGCAACAGTGCTAATCAAACTATGCTACTCTGCAGCCCCTTTTGTGAACACATTCTCATGAAATAAAAAAAAAAGAAAGTTGAACCTCAGGTTGACTCCACCTACCAAGGTCAAGACAATATGCAGGGAGAAATGCAGTGTCAGAAGGCAACAGAGTACTTTTGTGCTCTTGATATGTTCAGATACTTTGATGACAATAGAGACCATACCTACAAATTTCAATTGGAATCCATAATTAATTGGGGGTCTTTTTTTAAGGGGCTCCTCCTCCTTTGTGCTGGGCAGTTCTGCCAGGCCACCTGGTTGGGGGACTGACCTCTACCTGGGATGGAGTGGGAGAAATAATAAATAATCTATCAATGAAACCTGCTTAGTTTGATGACAGATGCAATGTTGATGTAATGCAATCAATAAACAAGTAGTATACCATTCATCCATTTCTCATTGCTGCTTTGTTTCCAAAGCAATCAGGTCACTGGACACAAGGCATGTATTTTCTAATAATCTTTCATCACTGAGCATTATCTGAAACATTTTTGTTTGACATGGGGAGCTTTGACCACTGTGATATACAGATATGTTCATTACACGAAGCCAGTAGTACCACAGCATCTGCAAAAAGCAAAGACGCGATCCTAAGGCCACCTCAATGGATCCCCTCAATTCCTTGGCTGCACCTAGAAATTCTACCTGTAAAGGTAATGAACAGAATCGGTGGCAAAGCCCAGCCTTGACAGAGTCTAACTCTCACCTGAAACTACCGGCAGAGAGTTGGGTACAGACATTATTTAAAAAGAGGATTGGTGTTGTGGTGACTTCCTGTAGGAGGAGATGATACTATATTTTACATCTCAGCATATTAGCTTGTGCATACATTAAATGCCACTGTCTATCTATAACATTAAATACCAATAAAATACACTGGAGCTTGTAGCTGTGATGTGAAATAATGAATAATGAAAAAAGTTTGAGTAATATGCATGCTATTGTACTAATACCTTGACAATATTTCAAGTATAGACTTTCTACAGTCATTTCAATAATCAAGATATTTCTCAATATGGGCATCTAATAAGTTTTCTTACTGCTAATGTGAGGAGCTTAAGTTGTCTTTTCTCAGCTAAGTTTGTATGAACTTCATCTACACTTGACTTCACACACACTTAAGTTAACACAGTATATGCTTGAATACACACACACTTGGAAATTAATTCATTGCATGCATGAATACATACACACGGCACACATTTCTGCTTCAGCACACGCATTGACACATCCATGACACCCAGTCCACTGCTAACACTTTCATGGCAGCACACATAATCAAGTTGGACTTGTGTGCTCACTGGTGTACAGTGTCAACTCAGAAATATAGTGTGACATTACTGGAAATATGTCAGGGCTTTGTTTGTGGAGAAATAGTATCGCAGACAGTGACAGGTCATCCTGTGGTTTTAGTTAAAGGGCGAAGCTCTCCTTTAATCATTGTTCAGGTCATCCAGTTAGATCTAAAGCCGTACTAGAGATTGTAGATGTAAGATCATACAAAACATCCCTCATTGCTGCCAATTCAGATACTGCAAGTATTAAAAATCATTGTTCAGATGTGAACGTCTTTAGCTGAATAGAAAAAAGTAATCTAAAAATGTAATTTAATTTGTTTCTGTTACTGTTTGTTAAATCAAAAATCTTGTTTTTCTTTTTTGTAAGAGAAAAACAGCTGCACGCAGGACACAATTTTTGTATTTAGCACAGACTGTTGGGTTGAAGGGTCCAGTTCCATCCATCCATCCATTTTCTGTTCCCCCTTAGTCCCTTAATGGGGTCGGGAGGGTTGCTGGTGCCTATCTCCAGCTACGTTCCGGGTGATAGGCGGGGTACACCCTGGACAGGTCACCAGTCTGTCGCAGGGCAACACGAAGGGTCCAGTTAAGGAGAGAAAAGCAGAAAGTCCTGGCAAGATTTTTGATCCATTGCAAAGTGATCTCCCTGAATACGGTAAAGCAGGTACACAATTAGGTATAGATATTGTACTTCCATAGAGCAGAAAGAAACTGTAAAAATATCTGCATACAACTTGTTAATTATTGTCCTCTAAATGTGGCATGTTCTCAGCAATCTTTCAGAACTAACGTGGAACAGTTTAGACACACAACTAATAGACCCAGATGGGTCACTGCTGTGGTGCTATTTTTCATTGATTCAAGTTCAACTGTTACCTCTCTGATCATGTACAATTGTCAACTTTGAGAAATGCATTCAAAAATACTTTTATAATTCCAAAGGAAAATGAATAAAAGAAACAATTTAACAAAGCTGAAAGCACAATGGGAAGACACCAAATTGTATAAAAATACATAAAACGTTATAGTTTAAAGACAGTGTATCATTATATATGTTGCCAAGTATTGTCTTGGACAGCATGACAGGCAAGACAATACTTGCCTGTCATGCTGTCCAAGCCAAGCACTACAGTCAAGCTGTAGTGCTTGGCTGAATATTAGGCCAAGCACTACAGCTAATTGTACAGTATAGTAATATTCTATTCATGAAATATAAACAATAATACATTTATGTTACTTGTAAAAAGTTGTCCCCCAAACCCTCACTAGAAGACATCAATAGTCCGTTGATTTGACCAAAACTTTCTAGCAGTGCTGACGCATCTTCCGCTGTTTTGGATTAACCAAATAGGAGAGATGACCAATCCAAGATGGCCGCCATATTTTCTGCGCCCAAGCAGCCAATGTTGGGTCTACTCTTTATTATGTGTGTGGTCTGCTCTTTCTCTTCTCTCCACGTCCAACTGTCAGTAGCGGTTCACTGAAAAACACCTTTATTTTGAGATTTCTGTTTGTGTCCATCAGGTTGTTTGGCAACATCATGAGCTCCAACATGAATTATTAGACTCTCAGCCATCAGATGAACAGTAACTATGGAGACTGTGATATCAGTCACCATGTCATGGTAGAAATAGATTACCTTCGACCTCTTGGTGTTGCAGAAATTTCTGATTCCATTTATTACCCCATCATCTACAATAAGAACTTTTGGCATGTTTTTAGTTTTCTGGGTCACTTTAGGAGGTAATTGTTTGGATCTTGCCTCCTACCCCTCATTGATGTTTGAAAGTGAGGTTTCCCTCATAGATTCCTGTTGAAGTTCAGCAAACCTGTATTTAGTGGAATTCCAGTTAGAGAGATGATGGGGTTTGTAGTTTTTTTCCTTGGTGCTGAGGTTGAAGAAGGAACATCTCAGCTCAGTGCTAGCCAGGCTGTTTCACCTCAATGCAGGGGTCGTCCTGTTAAACCTCTCCTCACATCTAAAGGATATGATTAATTTTTGTAGGTGTGTGTGTTTATTCCTAAAAAGACCAAACCATGCATCTAAATATGTAATAATTGAATGTTAATTAGTGCTGTAGGAATGTCAATTTTCTACAATCTTTAAGGTTTGTGAAAAATGAGAGAAGGACTGCAGAAAACCCGAAAGGCAGTGACAGAATAACTTTAATGTTTGTTTTGTAAAACACCAGCATGAGAATGGCATTCAGACAACACAGAAAAGTAAAGACTGACTTGTCTCTTTCCAAACACTAATCGTGCTCTGACTGAAATGTTGCTGCTTTTGTTGTCATATTTTTTCCTGACGTGTGGGGGTGGGCACATGTCCGTCCTAAACCTAAAAGGTATTGGTCAGTTTACTTTTGTTTATTTGGCGCTTTTTCTGTGAACATAAAGATGCACCTTTATGTTCACCTTGGTCATGGATAAAATGAAGCCCATGTTTTGTTTTAAAATCCATCAACTGTAACAATTGATTCAGTTAATTAAAAAGCTCTTAATGTGGTAATTGTTCAAAGAAGTTGATTACTATTATTTTTGATAACACCTTTCCAAAAAACATCTGCTCACCACTTGCTACACTTATCCTTCAGTCTATCTGTGCTGTCCGATCAACCGCTGAAAAAGAATGTGATGTGAGGGTCAGTGATTTTGACAGAGATTTTGTAGGTGCTTACATCATTCAGCTTGTTTATCAGGTTTAATTTTCTTTTGTAATTTAACACCAGCTTTATGATCACAAGCAGGTAAATGAGACAATATGTGTATTGTCTGTGCCTGTTGTTCTTTTCGATCTTTAATGAGCCAGCTTATGCTGTTATTATCATCTGTGTTGTTTCTTCAGTTCACACATTTCTAATGACCAGCTGCTCTACATATGAGTGTGAAACAGTAAACACACACACACACAAACACACACACACCTACACACCCCCACACGCCTGCACACGCCGACACACACTATCCATGCACTGACATACATGTAGTTACATCTTGTACTAACCAAAATCTGATTTACTATTCTTCTACTGAGTATTTCTAAATGAAAGTTTGAGCATAAAATTTGGACATGGAGCTCCTGTCAAGGACAGATTGTTGGTTCTTTTTGCTGTTATTTTCTTCATTAATTGTTCCTCCTGCATGAAACTCCATCCAAATATTGAATTTGAATAAACAATTAAAGTTTTACAATAATCCCAAAAATTAGAGAATTGATGAGTTTTTGACAAGATGCTCCTCAATGAAGTCTTGAAGAATGACTTCATTAGAACCAACATCAAAGCTTAACATGTGATTTCACACCATCCACGCTGTATCCTGCTGCCAACCCTCCACTTCCAATCCAGCCTTGTAGTATAAGTAAAAAAATAACTTTGTGTTTCTGAAAAGTGTGACTTAAGTGAATTATTATATTGCTATAATAATTTATCATTTCAGGACCAGGTCTTTTTAACAATTCATAATATAAGAAGGCTATTATTATCTTGGGGCCGAGAACAGCTTCAGGGACAATAATTGCACAAAAGCCTGAGCTGCTGCCTCTGTAAGGGTCAACAAACTCAGGCTGTCAAACAATTACCTTACTCACAAGAAATTCAGCTATGTGGAAAGACCATAGCCTGGTGCTATTAGGATGCAGAAGCGCTAGGATAACTCGGTAGCACAGCTTACTCAGATTGCCAGCTAATGTTGATAGTTGCACAATTAAACGGATTTAAATTAATAATCATAGCATGGATGGAGAGAAGTAGCTAATGTTAAGATATATATTTCACTTCCTGCTCCTCCGTTGCTACCAGAAACCAGGCTGAGGTCTAAAATGTCTGTGCTTCACATGGCTACAGCTGCTGGAATGGGTTAATGTGATTGGCTGAAACATAGGTTACCCCAACAGGGCTCATTGGCTGAAACAAGAAATCTATCTGATTGGTTACTGTTGAATCCTGTTTAATAAAACAACAACAAAAAAAAACATTTGTGGATCGAGACATCAGAGCAGTCTCAAAATTCACACACAAATGTACAGGCCAGAAGCAGCTTGTAAATCAAGATTTGTGTTTGTATCAAAAGTACGTGTTTATCTCGTCCTGTACATTTGAGATTCTGGTGCTGTGAATTTGTAAATCTTGATCTGTGCATTTGTGAATTTTGTGACTCTTTTAGCTCCTTAAATTCCAGTGTCACCTGCTGTGTTTTCACCAACAGCATCTCCAGCTTTGGCGTCTGCTTCCCCAATGATGGCCAATGCATCTCCACGCTCCCCATTGTCGATGCAGCACTGACAGCAACAGATCCCATATCCTTGTCTGCAGCAGCAGCTCCAATAACTTATTCTGTATCGCTTTCAGCAGTAAGAATCATTAGTATTTTCCAGTATCAACAAAAGCCTTGGCTTCAGCTTAAGACAGGCCAGACAAATCCCACCACCATCACCACCAGACCTCCTCTCCTTCGCCAATCTCTGGAGCTCCTTTGTGGGTATCAACCTCTTTACAATGCTCCAATCCAGGCTTCAGACAAGGCTATCTGAGGGTTCTTTTGGTCTCCTGCTCTTCCTCCAGGGAAGACTCTATGGCCCTCCAGCCTCCAGAACTCCTTCACTGTCACATCCTCTAAAACTAGATGTAGCCTTCTGAAGATCATATATATATCCTAGAAATCTTTAATCATGCATATTAATGTAACAGACCTCGGTACTCATATTCTCTCTCTCTCAGGGACTTTGTTGAGACAAGACAATTATATAGCTTAAATAAATTCACTCCTCCCACTCACACTAACTTTCACATAACCCCATGGTTTTGGAGAGGAGGATGAGTAGCTTCTAAAGTAAAGTTCACAATGTTTACTCAACTCAAAAAGCTATTCCAAAAGTGATTACAATGTTTCTGTTCATAAAACACACAAGAGCATTCTTTGGAAAAATAAAAAAGTGAGATGTCATTTGTCTCCTTGTAGTAGCAACCAGTGCTTTGAGGTGGTGAAGTTTCAGGTGTTTCCCCATATGCCCTTCCTTCTCTAGCCATCTAATAATACTTGCATTCATAATTAATGGGCTTAATTAATGGTTTGAAGCATATCCGTGCACAGATTTTAATTCCTGACACCTCCACAGTCATGAACCTTGCAGTTATCTTTAGAGTTGTATTTGAAACATAATCAATTACGAATTTAACAGTGGCACTTGACATAATGTAATGATTTTGATTGTTTCAATGTTGCATGACTCTGTGTTCTGTGTTTGTTATGATGTAAAGCACTTTGAAATGCCTTGCTGCTGAAATGTGCTATACAAATAAAATTTGATTTGATTTTGATTTGATTTATGTTTAACCGAAACTTTTATTTAACAAACACATTGAACATATGTCTGAAAGTGCCTTTTTTATTAGCACAAAAATAAGGTGCATCTTTCTTGGTGCATTTATTTGTAACATATAGACTTCACTATTGCAATTCAAATAAAGCTGGGTCTCCTAAAAGTTCAATGAAAGTCTTTCCATTGATGCAGAATGCAGTAGTTAGGGCAGCTGCTAAAAGCAGTAATATGTCTCTTATTCCTACTATTATTACACCAACTGCACTGTTATACTTATAATAATTACCTATTGCCTAACAAGAGCACCCAACTCAAGATAAGACAAGATAAGATCATACTTTATTGCAGGCTTATTTGTCATTCCAGTAACTTCCAAGGCAAGAGAAAAAGGCAGATATCTAGATTTAAAAATGTGAGTTGGAACTTTATCATTTTTAGCCCAAGTTATCAAGAGGCACTTTGAAGGCCTAAGAGCCATCTGCAGCTCTGGACCTGAGGATGGCTTTGGAGGTCTAACACAAAACAAAAATTCAAAGAGTAAAGATTTTCAGGCCACCATTGATAACAGTTGATGTCTCCTGTTCTTCCAGAATTATTGCTTCTTCTTTTCCCTTTCTTACAGTTTAATCTGTGCTACAAGGTGCAAAAAAAAAAAAAAAAAAAAAAAAAACAGACAGGATTAAATGTTCCCCAGTTGAACCCAAAGCAGTGAAGGAAGCACATTCTGATGGATTTTTTTTTTATGTACACCTCATTCCACCACTTCTAAACAAAAAAATGGTAAGGTTGATTCCCAGGCTACTAGAACTGTCTGTTATGAAGCTGGTGCAAATAAATAAGACTGAATGGAGCAATGAGAGTATTATGGTTAATATGTCTCACTTGGTTTAGTTTTGTAGTTTGTTTATCTCAAACATATTTACATTCAAATACCTTTGCTGTTTGGATGCTGAAGTAGAGTGAAAAATGTTTCCAGAATGATGTCTAAGTGCAGGTTAAGAATGGTAATTTCTTCAGGGTTGAAGAACATGTGTGTGTGTAAATATATGTATATATATATGAATGTATGACCATATACATATACTTATGGTCATACATATACATAAGTATATGTATGACCATGTTGGAAATGTCCATTAATAAACACAGTTCACTCCAACTGAAACAACTAATTAAATAAAACCAATAAGATTGTAGTTTAAAGTGAAACCTGGCCATCCACTGATCTTATTCCTTGTAAAGGAAACTTATGTATGTTGTCCTTCTGTCAAAGCTTTATGTGCTTCAAATATGTCACTGTAAAATATTATTTTATTCAGCTGGTCCGAGCCAATGACCCACAGATCTTCACAAAGACAAAAATTCATCTCAGAAATGCATGAGACCTAAAGGTAGGTTGAAAAGAACACTGCCCCTCTCTTTGACAGTGAACACTATTCACTTGCCTAATTGGCCTTAATTCACCCAAAATGAAGAAATAATTAACAGCACAACGTCCATCACTGCACACCCCAAAACCCCTCCCATTATCACTGGGGTCTTGTTAAGAACTGTGATGAAGTGACAGACAGGAAGTCAGATCATATGTGTCATTATGTCACCTCACCTCCTCTGATCCCATTTCAATTAACAGATCATTTGTGATCTGTACTTTCAGCATAGCCTTCCCTGCAGGTGGTCATGTGCTGCTCTTTCCTGGCAGTTGTTTCAAAGATTTGCCTATAGAAATCAACATCATGAAGATGGTTTTCATTAAAAAATGTCAAAATTTCTACATGCATAAAAAGCTACAGTGAATCCATTGTCTCCTCTTTTTAAAGTACTGTTTACCCCCCTTCTCAAATAATGCACACTGTGATGTTTCAGATTGCAGTAAAATATTAACAAAATAATTTCTAAGGAAATTTAGAGCAGTTTTAAAACACGCTGTGACTAAGGACAATTTGGATATTTCAAAAATTCATGTAGAAACAAGGATACCTACAAGGAGACCTATGTAAGATGTTTCTCTGTGGCTTTTGTTTTTGCTGTGACTAGGAGCTGGAGACTAATGTAGGACTAAATGGGAGATAAACTGAAACTCTGCCTGGTCAAATTAGCCAATCCTTCAAAATATATTATTCGCTTGTATTTTTTCTTCCCTTGAATCTACTTAAAAAAAATATTTATATATTTTTTTATCCAGCTGAGGCCTTTTGTTCACTTTGATGTAAATGTACATTTGTGACTCTTCTGAATACTCTGATAAATAAGCAGAGCAGAGTATGTGAGTTATGCCCACGCTGGTGGCATCTTCCTCATTGGAAAAATAAGGTTTTGAGCTGGTGGGGCCAATCTCAAAACACAGAGGAATCAAGATGAGATTCTGCAAAAACTCTAACGAATCAAACTGAATCCTGCAAGATGCCAACACTAGTCACCACAGACTGGGGTTTATCTAAGACTACCACTGCAATTTGGAAAGCGAAAGGATGGAGCAGGCTGCAGTCCTGATCTTATCCCCACTGAACAGTTGTGGTATAAATTTGAGTTTTGATAATCTTTGAATATTTCCCTTGTTTCCTATTTAACGTTTCTCTAATTTAATGTTAATGAACAACTTTTTTGTTTTGAATTAATTTCAGGCTTATTGCATGGCAAAGTATGTTGTCGATGACATGAGTCATGGAGGGATAGCAGTGTTAGAAACTATTAGACAATATTCTAAAGCTTTTCTTGTTGCAACATGTCAATCCAGATCAAAAAGGAAAAATGTCTTTTAAGTCCCCAACATTTCTTTAAAATTGCTTTTATTGGACGTGTTCTTTTACTATTGAAGGAAGTATAATAGTTCACCTTTAAATCCTCCAGTATATTTCTAATTTTCTACACAAAACTTAAGATGGCTTTCTGTTGCAAATGTGAAGACAACATAACCATAATCAGTTATAGGACTGAACGCTTTCTGGCTGAAAGACCGGAACTATTCTTTTTGCCTCCGTTAGCGGAACTATAATGATTAACGTCGTTTTCACGAGATTTAAACACCGACGGACAATATGCCCGTCCTTTTGATAATTTCTCTTTGTTTAATACGTGAACATTAGTTTTAGAACGACAGTGTATATTTCCTGTTCTGGGTTGATAACACGGCTCTAACCGGACTTCTCCCCCCATTAAGTCCAGCTAGCTACTTAGAGTCTGGCGGAGACATTTCAGAGACATTTTACTGAACAGCTCCGCTTCCGGCGGCTCTGCTCGGGTTCTGCTGTCATCTCATCCAGGTGGAAGGTGGAGATGACCTGAGGTTATCTGTGGGCGAATCCCTCTTCAGAGACATGTGTGATCCGGAGCAGAAGGACCTGTATGCTGTGCTGGGCGGCAGCCCGTCGGACTCCCTGCAGCAGCTCAGACACAGATACCAGCAGCTGGCTCTGAAGGTCAGGAAATAGTTACATCCTTCACTAACGGTTCTCTGCCAGCCTTGTTTCTGCATGGGCGGAAGAAAAGACACTTTAGACAATGAAAGTTGGAGCACATTTTTTCTACTAAATGAAAGCAGACTTACAGACATACACTCCAGTAACCTGAAGTTTTGTCAGGTTTCCTTGTTTTCATTTGGTGTCCAGCAGTTCTTTCAGCCCTTAACTACTAACCTGAGTTTGAGCCACAAAATCAGACATTCAACATCCAACCAAAGTAGATCTAAACAACATAGAGCATCTAAAAATCCCCATCAGCAGTTTCTCAGATCTCCACTGGGGATAAATGTTCTCCTATCAACGATTTTCCCTGGAATAACGAAATGACACAAATGTAGCCAATACTATTCATTTCATTGAACTATTGTGTTCAGCAGATCTTTATCATGATTTATGAAAAGTGTTGAAGATGAAAACCAGCTCTTGTGACTGACATCAAAACAGACACTCCTCCGATTCAGACTTCAACAAATATTTTGCTTTAGTTGGCACTAATTTGACGAATCATAGTCATGACAATATTAGTGTGTGTAATATCACAGTTATAAAGGACTGCTTAGCCACGATATTTAGTAGAACACAGCATATTGATTGATTAGACAATCAACTTTATTTTTACCGTTTGATAAATTTGGTTAATTTGGTAGTGAGTTGAGTCAGTTTGACTATAGTTTCTACTGACCAGAGCACATTCGTTCTCATGTTTGTGTTCCAGCTTGGTTTGTGACAAACTGCAGAGGAAAATTCCTCCAACATTTTTTTTCCAAAAATGCCTTATACTGCCATCTTCCATAAAGGCTAGCTGTGATTTATAAAGGGCAAAATACATGTTTGAAATGGATGAATCATATGAAATGATTTATTAAGAACAGGAATTAATTGAATAAATGCTTTTATTTTTATGTGTGTGTGTATATATATATATA